>JANJYP010011126.1:0-24654 GCA_024605115.1 Rastrelliger brachysoma | reverse complement strand
AGATGGGATGCTCTACATGGTTTTCGAATTGTAAGTCCTACGCAGTGTTGGAAATTAACTTTTTTTGAGATTTGTCTTCCAGAATGAAAAATCCACTGAACAAATATTATTTTTTTTACCAGCCAAAGTAATGAATTGTCTTTTTGTGTCATATAGACATTAATTTCAGTACATTACATTGAGATAATAAGGTATTATGTTGAATACTAAAAGAGACTAGAGGCAACAAAAGCCAAAATGAGCATCATTATCCAAACTTTTTATACAATGTGTATACTTTTTTATACATGTGTATTAATGGTGTTGAATGTGTGCGCCAACACTGAATAGGGACAAACATGAGTCATCTGCTAATCACTCCAGATATTTTATCACATGACTATTTTGATACAAACATATACACCAATGTGAAAACCTTATGAGATTTACTCACCAAACAGAAAATCTACCCAAATTTGGTACTTAGCCGGTGTTCATTTTTAGACTCCGCTCTTATAGCATATGGATTCCATTCAATACCGGGAGCACACAACACAGGCCGCACTATAAGCCTTACAGCAGCACACATGTACGTCAGAGTGGGATGTATCTGCAGGAGAGCGTGAGGATGGGTCGGTGCTGGGAAAGGGGGACACACAGAAGGCCGCGAGAAAGCAGGAAGACAGTGAAAAGGATGACAGCGTGAGGAGGGAGGGTGCGGAAACAGCAGGATAGAGAAAGAGAAGCCTGCGGTGGTTTTATATAATCAGCGCTGATAGGAGAAAGCTTGTTAGCTGGGGATGGGGGTGGAGTAAGAAAAAAGGAATGTGGGGGGGAGACGGTGTGCAGAGGGTGAGTGCAGCACTATATACTGTATTATGAAGAGGGGAAAAAAGATGAGATTAAGATTTCACACTTGCTGTTACCTCAAGCTTTTCTCAAAGCTTGCGCCTTCCCCGGTCTCCTCCCAGCCTGCTCTGTATCTTCATCTTTCCTCCTCACCCAGAACTAATTCCTTTATCATTTAATTCTGTTATCGCTGAACAGGCAAGTGCTCGGGTTTTTTTGCACATAGGGGTGAAAACTTTCAAGGAAATGCAAGCGAGCTCCAATTTTTAAAAGATTTTCAAGGTTTTGGTTGCTCATTTATGCACACGCGCCTTGTTTATAATGCACACACACACACACATACACACTGATGCACGCATGGGACTGCAGGTGGATCTGAGACAGTCTGCGAGCGGTGCGGCCCTTTGAGAGCAGAGCAGATAACTGAGTAAACATGAAAGATAAATGCAGACAGCTTCATATGTCTCCCTCTCCCCCAGGTGTCCCCCCTGGCTAATCAAACTGGCTAAAATGTAGGAAAAACTCTGGAAGTGCTGCAGCCAGCTCCTGCATAACAGCCTTTTTAAATTGGTGCAGAGGCTTAGTGGCAATATAGCAAAGTTTCAGTAATTGGGATGGGAACTGAGCAATTATGAGGGACCGAATCAGCTGAAGCTAAATGACATCACAGCAGAGTGCAAGCCCTTGTGAGTGTGATTGTCATCCAGTACACCAGTATGTGTGTGTTAGTGGAGGAAAAGCGCCAGCTAAACAGGATTGAGGCAGCGTGCGAGGGCCTAATGGCCATTTCTTTAGAGTCCATCCCAGGCAACTTATTGATTTAGAGGTGCGACGTGTTTCTTTGCATTAATATGAGCTGTCACCTCTGGCCAGCTCTGTGTTTTAACAGGACTCAGAGCCTGTCATTGTTAAAGCCATAGCTTTACTCTAAATGACTCCAGATGGATTTTATAAATGCAAAAGTATTAAATCCCACCATTATAGCAGCTCTGATTTTGCTTCTAGTTTTGAAAATCGAATTTGCTTTGACACACACACACACACACACACGCACACACACACACACACACACACACACACACACACATCCTATGTTTATTAAAAGATTTCCTTAGTTTATTCAGTTTTTATTAAAATCATAGAAGAGGAGTGTGTAAATATATTGCTGTATTTTTTGACTACTATTTACCTTCCATAAGGTAAAGTGAAATCATTAAAGGAGTCTGAATGTGCAAAATATTTACTTTGCTACCTGATGACACATGGATGTTAGTTCAGAGAGCACTACGTACCATCTGTTATTGTGGATTTAAAATGAATGAAGTTTATATTTGCTTACTATATTTACAGAAAACAAAAATCATTCTTTCCTGCTGCTGTTTTCAAATGTAGTATTAACAACATTAGCTCCCTCTAGCGGAGAGTCTGCGGAAATACTCTGACTTCCTTAAACAAGCTTGACATAGGCCTCTCCATCTGTGCATCTTGCTAATTATGTTCTCCATACATCAAAATCGCCCTCTGCTGTTTGTTTAAAAGTACACACAAACATTTTAAACACTTAAACTTGTCTGTAAAGAATAACTCACTAACTTTTAAATCTTAATAAAAGAGGTTTGCAGGAATAATTTCATCAACTGCATTCTTGACAGCTGCCATAATACAGCTGTTTGTACCTCAACCCAAAATAAAAAAGCCTAGACATAACTACAGCTTCTTCTCCCCTGACCTATCGTTCCAATTTCACCTCCACCTTCAATCACACAGTAGCACAGTGTTGAAAGTTTTAATAAGAGTGACCTTTCCTGCGTACCCAGATTTCTGCACTAACCTTTATAACACAACTCATCCTCTGTCTGTGTCTCCACCTCTCACCCAACCTTTGTGTCTGTCTTTATTAGTATGGATGGAGCAGACCTGTGTTTTGAGATTGTGAAGAGGGCAGATGCTGGCTTTGTCTACAGTGAAGCAGTGGCCAGGTGAGGTCCTTTTTCAGTTTTCTCTATTAAGAGGCTCTATCACGCTTAAGTTTTTTTAATGCTTGGTATTGATTCTTGCAGCCACATAAACAAGTGATGTATAATTTATAGCATTTATTGTTGCTTGATTCGTATTTTATATCACAGCAGTCAGTAACTGTGAAATATCTTCTCCTCAGTCACTACATGAGGCAGATCCTGGAGGCGCTACGTTATTGCCACGACAACAATGTCATCCACCGAGACGTCAAGGTATTTGTGACTTTTAGTTAAGTTTATTCCTTCCACTGCAAGGTGACAGAGGCCCAATGCTGAAATGCATTATGGAGTTTGGGCAATTTCAACTTCAGGAATTATGTTTACTCACAAGGACGTGATTAACAACAAGGGCAGAGAAGTCAAAGCGCAGCGCACAGAACCGAGGACAGCCAATATCGTCTGATTCTAGAGCCGCAGACCCAGTTCATTCTATAATACTTGCAGTCAAGAAAAGTAACAACAACAGTTTGCAGATGTCTTCCAACTACAAGAAAGAAACCTGACACCCACTGACAGTTTACACTAGCACCACACGAAAGCCACTGTGTTACAAATAGTAGATGTTTCTTCAATTTTATGCTTGTTAAACCTTTGTTCTGCAGAATGTTATTTTAAAGACCAAAGGAAGCCATAACCACACATAACCTGTGTGTACAGAGTGAAATGTGGAGCATTGTTCTCTCAGCCTGACCACTCAAAAAGCTTTAACACTTACAACCACAATCAACCTTTCACACAAAACATGCCAACACACATATGCAATGCAAAGTGTTAACCGGCACTTCTGCAATACTTCCCCGAGTTCACACAAGAGCTTTTCAACTTGTGAATTAGGACATTTATTCTTCAAGTAAGTTCGGGGGAGTTTTACATGTGCATGCAGAATGGTGTTCTTGTACAAGTATTCAATATAAGATAAAAAATACTTTATTCATCCCAGAAGGAAAACTTGGTAATGGTAAATGTACTCATGGCTAATGTGACATGATAGTGATTCATTTTATGCCATTACTTATGTGTTCATTAGGATAAGTAGCTAGCAGGTGTTCCAAGTGTGAAAAATAGAACAGAGGTTGTAGCACTCACTGCAGTTTTTACTCTCCCAGGTTTGTAGGTCACGCTGCAGTCATGTCTACATTTGCAGTTCTGTTTCTCTTTCCTAGATGTGCTAGCAGCTGTCATGTGTAGATACGTCCTGACAGTGACCTCACCGACTCTACAGCCTACCAGACATGAATAAGAGATTAAAGTAGCAGCAGGTGTTTTGTTTCTGAAAGTGCTCCCCGCCTTTTAAAATAGATTCCAGCATGCCTCGGTCTTACGTTTGACATTTGTCACGTTTCCTAGAAAAGCACTTTTGAATTACTCCTTCATTTCTGTGTCCTCCTGTGCTCTGCACAGGATCCAAAACTATTCAGTAGTGTTTCTCTGTTTGTGGTTCAATCTGCTCCGATATTACGCTGGTTGAAATTCTCTAATTGTTCCAACACTGAAAAAAAAGACAGGGAGAAAAAAAAAATCTAGTGTCATTTTAACACATAGTGGTGCTGATCAGTTACAAATCAGCAGACAAACCTCTCTCAAGAGTGACCCTGGTCCCAGCTGAACTCTCTGGCGAATATAAAAGACTTTCAAATCAGGTTTCAGTCACACAAAATAAGACAACTAATTACTTTCAGTGTGTTGAATGGAAGTACGTCTACAGCCCGCTCTGTGTTAGATGATGGAGAAAAAAAGGGATTTGTTCTTATTTCCACTGCTGAATTAACACACAATACATTTTACAGCTTTACTTCTTTATCCCTGTTACTGGAGTTACTTGATGATGTAGATATTTGATTATGCATGTAAATGCGGAGAAAAAGTCAAAGCGCTCATGGTGTAGGTTCGCATGTAGCTTTTGTCACAGCCAGTTTCAACCAAATCAAATGAAAGAAATAAAAACCCCGCATTCAAAGTGGCATCTCGCATCTCCTCTGTCACCCTCACAAACGGCTCGTAACACGCTTCCCTCGACAGCCCTCACGCTTTAATGATTTTTATGTGATATTCATAGAGCTCAAATGCAGTGCCTCCTTTTATGTGTTTTACTGCCTTTTTTTTCTGAGAGACTCGTAACATCTATTATATGGCCGCAGTCAAGTGCCAGCTTGTGGATTACTATCAGTCTCTTCAGTATTGTCCTGAGATATTAGTCATTGCAGCCTCTGTGCAGACCTTTCTGTCTTCAGTCAGCTGCTCTCCCATGCAGGATCTCTACTGAATGACTTGCTCAGATTTAGGTTCGGTGACTGTGAGTGATAGACAGCATAAGTTCAAAGGAGTATGAGGTGAATACAGCTGGTAGTTTACAGGTTGAGTATTTGTGTGTGTGTTTCAGTCCCTTTCCTGCTTATTGGAAGTGATATCCCATTTACTCTTAACTTTCTCCCATTTCCGCTAGAAATGTCTCACTACCTATTGGCGCTTTTCCACTACACACTCCAGCCCTACTCTACTCAGCTCGGCTCTACTCGGCTCGGCTCTACACAGTTTGTGTTGTGTTTCCACCGGCCCTGGTACCTACTCACAGTGGGCGGGGTTATAACCCAGCGGTGCTTCCTCGTTGCTTCGTTCAATTTTCGCTGAATCCACTTGTTGGCCTCAAGACGCAAAGGCCTGGACCTAGTCCACAGACCACGGTGAAAATTTACGCGTTTGATTCTTGTGTCGCAGTTTCTCACTCACTCCTCAGTGACAACGGCTCTGACCAATCAGTGATCGGCAATCGTTCGACGTCACCGCTTAGTACCTACTCGGCTTGCTTGGAACCAGAACAGAGGAGGTGCTAAAAATGGTACCTGGTACTAGCAACCATGCCGGTGGAGACACTCTACAAACCGGGTAGAGTTGAGCCAAGTCGAGTCGAGTAGGGCCAAGGGGAGCTAGTGGAAAAGTGCCATATGTGATGTTAGGTGTCATATTTACGTGCACCGACTAGAATTTTTCTCTCCGGGTGCCTCTCTGCAGCAGAGTCGCAGCAGAGAGGCACCCAACATGTCAACCAGTTTTTTTCCCACATGAGCAGTAAATTCGATGAAGCGCGCTTTGCTCTCAGCACCTTGGTTGATAACGTGACATATAGCACAGGGGGTGACACTGGATGGTGTTACCCACAATTGTTCTTCCCATGGGTTGTCTCCTCTTCACTTTCAGTATTGTCTACATGTATGCATTAGTATGTCAGCATGTGGCCAACCGAGAACACTTTGCATAATAGACACTTCTCAAAATGAAAAAGAGAAAAAAACACATTCTCCAGGTATATTTTATCCCCTCCCCAACAACTTACCAGACTTACAGTAACACATATGTGTCATGAAGCATTTCAGCTAAACATACAGCAGCAGTCCAAAATTAGGATACATTTTCTTATTCTAGTGTTTGGGAAGGTGTGTGGTACACTACACTCACCACTGATATCTTTCACATCAGTATGAAGCAGAGTGTTAACTGGAACTGAGAGTGAAGCTGTAAACCCTTAGTTCTTCACCTGCAGTACTAAAGCCTTCAACTGGTTTCATTTTATGGTTTAGAAAAAAACCCCACAAGGCCAGAGCATTATTTGACTTTTTGAGTCAACAGACGATCAAGTATACAGTAAATGAAATTAATCAAATGTTTTGATTGACTAATAGTTTATTGCAGCTTCTAAGTAAGGCTGTATTTGACTAATCTTTACGAAAGTGTCACCCCAGATAATGAGGAAATAACCAAAATATAAAGGAGTAAAGAGTTTGAATACCCTGTCCCATTCACTTGAATGAGAAAGTGTCCAACTGGTCCTGCATATGTTGAGCAGAACATGGATATTTATGAAAGGTGGATCACTGAAGTACAAATGCAGCTTTGACATTGGCCCAGGCTGGTGTTCACTTGTATTATCACCATTTAACAGTGACTCTGTGGGCTCCTGTCTCTGGCTTATCAGATGTACTGCCCTGGATTTCTGCCCTTTACAGGGGACACACACACACACATACAAACACTACCTACACATGCAGCGCATTAACAACAAAGCTGTCCTTGTTGAATATGGATCAGGCTGAGTGTGCCACATCTTCCCATGCATGAAAGTCACTGAATTCATTTAAATTCCAATATCCATAAATCACCGCTATGTCCATGCTTTCATCTCCAGTAGACTCAACTACTGCAACAGTCTTCTAACTGGACTCCCCCCAAAAAAGCATCAAACAGCTGCAGCTCGAGTTTTAACCAGAACAAAGAGATCAGAGCACATCACCACAGTTCTTAAGTCTTAACATTGGCTCCCAGTCAGCTACAGAATACATTTTAAATTTCTGCTGCTGGTCTACAAATCACTGAATGGTTTAGGTCCAGAATACACAAATGATATGTTGGTAGAGTATCAACCCAGTATGGCTCTGACTGACTGACTGGCTCAGATAGTGGAACCCAGAGTTCAAACCAGACCTGGTGAAGCAGCCTTTAGCTGTTATGCTGCACACAACAGGAACAAACTACTGTACCACTACTACTACAACTGAAATCAGCCCCAACTGTAAGTGTTTTTTAAATCCACGTTAAAAACGTTTCTCTTTTCATGTGCTAATGGCTCTTAATTATTTTTAATACAAATCAATATTTTACAATATTTTATGCTGCATCTTATATCTTATGCTCTATTTTAGTCTAACTTTTATTTTTATTTGTTTTTATATACTTTTTTTCTATACCTTTTGTTTTTCCACTTTTACTATTTTGGGTTTTATTTTGATTTTTAAAAATTGGATGTTTTTATATTTGTTTTCATCTTCAACTCTTACTGTTTTTGTTTTTAAGTAAAGCACATTGAGTTGCCCTTGGTTTGAAATGTGCTATATAAATAAAGCTGCCTTGCCTTGCCTATTTACTTGTGTGTCTATTTCTGTGGATCTGTGTGCTTGGCTTTGGCGATCTTGCTGCCACAGACAGTGTGTTGTGCATGAAGCCTCCCTGCAAAACTGATAGAAGTGGTTTATTTGGCTCCACTCAACATATGCAAGCATGAGAGCTGAAAGCCAGCACCACGCACAATCTGAAGGTGAACTGTCTTTTCGGTTTGAGTGTTTGTGCCATGGCTTTTTTTTTTTTTTTTTTTTTTTTTTTTTTTTTTTTTTTTTTTTTTTTTTTTTTGAAGTTGAAGTGATGCTGAATGGTGAGCAATCGGAGGAATCCATAAACATGGCAGCACTTTTGATGCAAACATAAATGAATAGAAAATCATGCTGCTGCAGGCCAATATCTTAGAATGGTTGTAGGCTACTGCTTTTATCTACAGGTGTGTTAAGGTTAGGGGATCTCCTGTAAGACGTTCTGAAGACAAGAAACGACTTTCCCCCTCTGAATTTTATAGTTTGCCTCCTGCAATAAAACCTGTTGCTGCTGCAGAAAAACAAGATTGAAGTTCTGCATTTTCACACCTTTATATTTGAACTTGTGTGAGATGCAGCTTTACACTATATTTAGATTTAAGTGCAGGCCTCTTTGTTGCATTGACACAGTTTCAGAAGCTGGTGTTGGTTTCCCTACAATTAGATTTTCACAGCTCTTCTGTTTCTTCACAGTTGTTTCAAAGTGCATATCATTTTGATCACACATCTTTTTTGTTTTAGTCTTCTTTATTAGTATGTTTAGATTATTATATTATAAATGGCAAATAAATACTTAATGTACATGTACATACACCACATAGGTTTTTGTACTATCCCTGATGCCTGCCTGCATAAATAGATAAATAGAGAGGAAACTCTCCCTGCTGAATACTTGAATGTCTGCTGCTCTTACACAGAAACACTCATGTATTTATTTACTTGCAGATCATGTCACACCTCATATTGGTGCCTAGCACCCTGGCACATTTGAGTTTAGACGATGACACAAGGCGTTAAACCCTAACCCTGCAAGCGGAACATGTGCATTAAACTAGCAAAAAGAAATTAAATTTAAAAGATCTGTGTATTTGACCTTGCTGAACTGTATACTTACTTGCGCACATATTAGTGTAGTGCTTAAGATGACTTTTATTCATCTTGTTTTGTATGAAAATAATCTAGAAGTGAGTTTGGTATATGGTTAACATTTTATTTAGATTTGCCTCAAAGAATTGTTCTGTACAGTCAGTTGAAGCCACGACTGTAATGTGTGTGTTTGTTCGTGTGCATGTGTGCATGTGTGTATATGTGTCAGTTTCAGCTGTTCTTACAGGGTGAAATGACCCCAGTGCACTTGAACCTTCGTGTGACACACACAGAGTACAATCAGCAGCATTGCTAATGTGATGGTGGGTGACTGTATGACAGAGTTAAATAGTTGATGGACTGCGTCAGAGCTGCTGGTCAGACAACATGCTGTACAAAGTATCTCTGTTCAAGCGCAAGCAGGTCTTTTTTTTTTTTTTAATTGCATCCAATGGGCCTATTCTGACATTTAGATATTTCGTGCACACAAAAATGCACATAAACAGTCATAAATGTTTGTCAAACAAATAACTGCATACACTACATCTGTACACATGATTGTTAGGATTAGATATTAGATAAAGATGGTTAGGGTTGGCGTGCTAGGATAGTCCCGTGGTTTGAGCACATGCCACATATACAGAACTTTGCAGCCAACCCCAGTTCGAATCCCAGCTGGTGCGGTCATTTACTGTGTGTCTCACCCTCTCTCTCTCCCTTGATTTCCTGTCTGATTACTTTCGAATAAAGGTGTTTGTGCCACAAAATCTTTAAAAAGAAAAGATGGTTATGGTTTGGTTAAAGTTATGGTTAGAGTATTAGGGTTAGGTTTTAAAGGTCCCATGCCATTAAACGTTTTTTCTTCTTTTTAAAAAAATAAGATAGTTCAATATGTGTTTTTGAAGTACGGTAGGTTTGAAAGCAGTAGCATTTGTCTGCTACATGCAGTAGACAGTAAACGACAAGAGACACAGAAAACGAGTCCATCTGAAATCTCTGTTGGTGTGACTCCATTATTCATGGACTCACCCCTGTGGTTGGGCTTAGGTGTTTTGGTTAGCACAGTAGATCTATGGATGTGATAATGGCAAACCAACAACGGAGCTTTTTTTTATGCCAAAGCAGAACATCTACACTGCATGCCTTGCCCAAAGATGTTGATTTGCAGAACAAATGGCTTAATTTTAATTTTGGAAAAACACCAGAGAACTTCGGTACCAGAGTTTTGATCCGTGTGTTGGGCTAAGTCACATATTGTGGAAAGTATTTTGGTTAGAAGGAAACGGATTTTCGTATTTAACAAGCATGGATACTCGGCAAGCTCTACAAAAGTCCTTGTGGATAAAGGGAAGACTTGATGGTATGTAGACATTGCAGTTGGTGTTACTTAAGCTGAGGAGCTAGCCGAGCTAACCACTATTATTACGGTTGTAAACATAATCATTGATTTGTAAGTGATCTTTGATGAATCAGTGCAAGCTTTCTAACAGTGTATGGCATGAATTTATATGTTTGCAGGTAGCTTTTTAAAACATACAAGTAGCCGTCTTCTCCACCAGGCTTTTCATATGACACTACGATGACATGAAACAAGCAATCTGAAGCATTTCCAACCCAAATAATGATACAAACTCAATTAGTGGACATCAGGAATTAACACAAAATTAATGAAATAGGTGTGGCCTGGGACCTTAAAGTATTAAAGTAATTTTAGGTTAGGTGACAAAGTTACACCTTTGTGTGCTGCAGTGCTTTTCCAATTCATGTCCACTTTGTGATGATTTTTTTTGTCTGTTATATCCACTTATTGTCTAAAGCTAGGTTAGGTATAGTATTGCGTCAACTTGACGCTGTAGCCCCACAGAGCCTTACGCTGGTGCCTGATGGGCACTTCCATATGTAGGTCTGCAAGACTGGAGGAACTCCAGTACCACATTATGTTACAGAGGGCTGAACACCAACAAATAAAATTAGCACACTACGTCAAGACACAAAGAAAAAATACAGATTCAGTGTTATCGATTTTGTTAGTGTCACTTGCAGCACTTGGAGAAATGATCCAACTGAAAGACTTGAAGTAAAATACTTTACTTACAGCTGTTTGATCGAATCATCGTGTAACCTGAACATCAGGTTAATGTTGCACTGCGACTAGATAGGGATATTCGTCTTTTACATCTAAGGAATCACTACGTGTACTTATTACTTTCAGATCACACTGCATACTGATGCTGTGTCTGTTTTTAGAGGATGACATGAGGCGTTAAACCAGAAAGCAGAACATTTTATTTAGAGTTGCCTCAGAGAAATGTTCTGTACAGTCATTTAAAGTGTGTGTGTGTGTGTGTGTGTGTGTGTGTGTGTGTGTGTGTGTGTGTGTGTTTGCTGCACTTGTACAGTGTGGGGTACTGAGTTTCCATTCTCTGTATCTGCTTTTGCCTTCTTAAAGGTTCAGTTTGATTTCAGTTTGGCAGCTTAGAAAAACTTCTGGGTTCTTTACACTGTTGGTACCATATCTCATCACGCAGCAGCTTTTAGGCATTTTTCAGCTGTTTGCAAGCAGATGGACATGACAAGGAGGCCTCTTCACACAGTGTAAAGTCAATGGAAAGTGATTAAATGTTATCCCCTCTGGATGTGGGTAGGATTAATATATGATAAATAACATATATAAACTTAAAAGAGAGCTGGAGAGAATGACAGTAGTCTATTGTTATATGAAATAAGAGATTGCAACAGATGCCATTACATGTTAACTAGCATGCTAACTAATATATAGTACAATCTGTGTGTCTGTTAAACACGACTTCATTAAACTTCACAGTCTATCATCTTAAGTGTTAACTAAAGTGAGGCTGTGTTGTATCTATATGCTCATAAACTGGAACAACATCAGCAAAAGTCAGTTTTCTCTTGTGAGAAAATAATATAATTATATAATATAATTAGTCTCCTCTATGTCACTAAGAAAATATAGTAACAGCGATTAAGTAATGACTTACACCTGCTGAGGGAAAGGTGTAAATTATAAGAAATTTTATTAGTCAGTGTTGTAACTAACTTATCTTAAACCTGCAGCTCGAGAAAATGTGAAAAATGAGTGAGTACGTATGAATGATACTCAGTATATACGTAGCAGATCTGGTTAGGTTTGGTCAGTACAGCTTATTGTCTTATTATGCTAGGCTTAACAGTTTGATAAAAGACGTGCACACCCTCTATGCTGTTGTGTGAAATTCTTAATGAACAGGTGGGCGTTGGAAAAAAAAACCACCGCAGGACAAACAGTGTCTGGAGAACATTTTATTGATGGACTGATGAACAGCCTTGCGTTTCCCGAGAGAGCTGAAAACAATGATCTTTTGTCTCTGAGAACATTTTGCCTGAACAATCAAAAACAATAATCAGTCACCATGGACAGCCTCTGGAACTAATGCCATCTCTGGGGAGACTCTCGCCTATCTCACACAAACAAATGAAAGCAAGAATGCACATAAACACACTCCCTGATACATACATGCCCCAAAAACACAGAGGTTTAAGTAACACTCTATGATACGGGCCATGTCATCTATAATGAAGCTGAACGCCTGGGAAAAACAATGTGAATAATAGTAGCAATGATTCAGTGAGGAAGCGAAAAATCAAAACAACTTCACTTGAGCCACAACAGGTTACATTAATTTGTGTAAGCAAGTGTGACTTTGTTCATTTTCTCATTCCCCAAATTAGGCCTGCCCTCTCTGTCAAAACATTTTTAGGAACGGTGTAACAAATGTGCAACATGTGAAAGACAGGAAAGAGATTCACTCGAGTAGTGAAATGTTTTATAATAAGTTTTTATTTTTCAAGGGAGCGATTTCCACAAGGCAATTTCTAAAAAATTTCCAAGTTATAGTCCATTACTAGTAAAGAAATTAACATGTACTTTTGCTAAATTCATGTAAATATAAAAAAATATATAAGTAAATAGAAGAACACTAAATTATATGTTATAGTTTAAATAATAGGCAGCAAAAAATCTCAAACAACAGCCCACAGTTCCTCTTTCTTCCACATCCCTACTCAGTGTAAATTCTTTTTTCCTGGCTCTGTTACTTTAGGTGTTCCCCTCAGGCCTGTGTGTGTGTTGGTGTGTGGCAGATGAGATTCTCTCGTCTGCCTGCTCAGTCTGAAAAGCCCGAGGCCCCTCATGAGCCATACATCTGCAAGGGCCACACTTCACAGAACATCCACTTTCCTGAAAACTCTCCCAATACAGGCTCCCACACCTTCTGCACAAACAGCAGTGTGTATACTCCCTCCTCAATAATTAATACGCAATTACTGAACAAGGTTTATGACACATGGGTATCAAATATTTATAGCTTGAGATTGCACGAGGGGTGCTCTACAAACATTTCCATGTACCCTTGAAAAATGACATCATGTCAAATTGGAAGTCTTTTAAGATACTTTCTTTTTGACATGGTGAGAAATAGATGAGCGACATGCAACAAAAGTCCCCAAATATCAGAAGAGAAATGTGTGAGCTACAAAGCACTGTCAATGATTGAATTTCCAGTCGCCACATTACAATCCACATGCCCGACTTTCTGATTGACACTTCCAGTAATTGACCAAAACTTTTGGTTTTTTTCAGGCATTTTCCTTATAAGTTTGAGGCTTTGATGGCGGAAGGTCTTGTCTAACAGGAAGTACATCATAGGGTCAGTTGAACCTCTCAGTGCAGCCAGAAGCACCAGGCAGTTCTTCAGCTAGAGGAAGAGGAGAAAAAACCGTAGTCTTCATTGTCACATTTTGTTTGTTAAATTTGTCTGGGCAAAGCTATAGAAAAAGATGTAGCAATGTTTTAATTATTTGTGTAATTTGACTTATGCTTGATTTAAGTAGGTGAAATGTGGCCACCTCGATGAAAGTGGAAAGTGGATGGCACTGGTTGCTAATGCTGTAGCCAGATGAATATGTTGGCTGATCATTGGCCAGAGAAAGGAAGATGGGTTTGTAGATGTGATACGGCAGCAGGCACACTGATAGAACAACCTGGGGGCAGTTGTAAAAAACGTTTTGTTAGTTTTATGATTAGAATTTCTGATTGTCTCAAGACTTGAGATATCGGTTCTATTTGCATGAAGTTAACTTCAGATTTGACAAAATAAAGTAATAATGTCGAAGTCATAGCAACCTGGATGACGACAATGTTTCGGAGCACCCTACCCAACAGGTCCTGGGAGGTGGGGACTGCTGTGTTCTGGCGTGAGCGCCTGATATGCATCAACACAGTCATATAGGACAGAAGCAGCAGTAGGTAACATACAAAGAAGAAGGTTGTGATGGCCACAGCGAAAGATCCAGACAGACCGCCACCTATTTCCACCGCAGGGTTGTAACACACCTCCACATAACTTCCTGGCTCATTTTTTCCATCATTTGCCACAGGTCTTTCTCTCATAGCTTCTTTCACTGAGTAGTAAACTGTCACTGGCACAATCCAGCCTACTGTCATCACCCACACTGTGACACATATCCTACTGGCAAATGAGGGCTTTGTGAGAAGGACGAAGAAACCGTGTGGCAGCAGGGTTGTGCAGGTGCTCGGCCTAGAAGCGTGGGTGTGTTGGATGAGGGCTGCAAAGCGACTGAGGGCCACCCACACAAGCATTATAAGACTTATGTAGATGTTAATGTGAAGCATTGGAGTGATGCCATGCAGGACTAGTTGACACATTATGTCACTCAGGCCCCAGACCGAGCCCCAGACATAGTAAGCTGTGAGGAAGGGTGCGGCAAGGGACAAGATCAAGTTGGAGACACTCAGGTGAGTCAGATAAATGTGTATGGGGGATGTGATTGAGATGCAACGCAGAAAGACCCACAATGACAGTGCATTGCCTGGGAGAGCGGTAAGGAACAAGAGTGCATAAAGGAAGGGAAGAAAGAAGTGTGTAGCAGAGGTGGTGCAGAGAGGATGAACAGAGGAGAGGTTAGACGGTGGGGCAGATGACCACAGGGAAGCATTATCTGGTGAAGATGTGTGAGGTGTAGACTCCATCTCATCTGGAAGAGGGCAAGAATAGCAGAGAGAGAGAGATCATCAGTTTCAGTCTGAGTGGGAGTGTTTTGGTGGAAAGCTCTTAAGTGTATGTGTAAAGGTACACTAAGTTTGTATTTAAATTAATTTCAATTTAATTAAATTCAGATAATCACTCATTTTTTGTGGATTACATTTAAGCATTCTTGTTTTTTTTTACTCTGGTAGATGTTCTTACATGTAACATAATGAGTGTAGTTGTCACCTCCAGCTTTCACTATTCACTGTCTCTTTAAAACAGAGATCATGACGTTGCTGCTGTATGTAAACAGTGCAGCAGTTTGAGAATGAGAGGTTTGAGACAGAGCTGCAGGATTGGGTGAGACAGACGGTTATTTGTCCTATTTTATTTAAACTAACTGCTGTGTAACAATAATTAAATAATGTGTTATTCACTGACTTTCACTGCTGCCTCCATCCAGCATACACCACAGCAACACAACCACACAGCAGCATCAGTAGCACTTACTGACGGAACAGCTCGGTCTCAGTGTCGAACTTTTTAAACAGAAAATTGAGGTGAAATAAAGTACTAGGCTAGTATTCCCACGTTTAATGGACTCTGAGAGTAGAAGAGAGAAACACAATGAAGTCAACTCAAATTTAGATTCAGTACTGATCTTCCTGCTTCCAGCACAATTTTAACTATTTACTGATATTTGGAATTTGACAGAGAGCTTTTATCATTGCATTTCTGTTTGTCACATGATTGGCTCTTTTTATTGGCCAAAATGATGAACCCGATCACTGCTGATACTGGTCTTATCAGCCAATGCCGATCTGGTAGCCGATCGATCAGAGCACCCCTACTTTATTCTCTTTAATGACTTTTTTTCTCATTAACAATAACTTTATCTCGATAACAATGACTTTATTCTCGTTAATAATGACTTTATTCTTGTTAATAATGACTTTATTCTGTATACAGCCTGTTTTGATTATAAATCAAATACAGTATCTTTGTACTTAACATGTAAGTTGAGTAGTTTTATTTAATCTTTAAGAACTTTTTTCCTTTATTTAATTACAATGTTTATTAATCTTTTATTGTAATTGAATCTTGTATTTGAAGGCATTGTTACTATTATAAATGTGTAAAATGTTCGGCATATTAAATATACTTCTTAGGAATAAAACTGCCTTCTCTTTGATGAATGCTTAAGCTTATGCTATTGTATTTTAATGTTGGTCATTATGGTGTTGTTTTTTTATTGTGTTACTTGGTGTAAAAAGTTTGAAAACCACAGCTAAGGTGGATAAAATATTGAACATTTATGATTGTTTTGGTACAAGAAAATATAGCAAGTGTGTCAAATGACATAAAACCAACATAAATGCAAAATACACATATTAAAACATTTTTGAATTTCTCATCTTGCCAACCCTTATTCGTCATTGAACCATTTAAAGATACCAAAAAATACAACTCTCTCCTAGACACACATCTACCAAATCTATGTAATGTAGAATAATATTTCAAGTGTTATAGTTTTCATCAAAGCCAGTATTACAAATTAAACACAATAATAAGGGTTTATTTGGTATCTACAGGTAAAATAAAAAACAAGATTTACATACCATTCAAAGGAGAACTGAAAAGTGCAAATGAAATTAAGAACAGCAACATCGGGTTTATATACAAGTGTTTGTGGGTAGGACAGTACATATCTTCAGCTTCCTGATCATACATATGTGCTGCCTTCAAGGTTAGATCTGATTTTTTTTTTGCAAATGTAATGCATATTGATTAATATATTCAGATGTTATTCAGTGATTCTTCCCAGCTTGCTCAGTTATTTTCTTTCCTCACATTTTGCATTTAGCGATTCCATCTTTCTCTGCCTAGTTTAGTGCTTCTCTGTGGTCTTATCAACACACACATCTAGATGATTTACATTATTTGCAAAGTTTGATGATACTGTTTGGTGATTCAAACAGTCACAAGTCAGTATGCACATGTTTCATTCACATAGGCTGAGTACAGTCTACCAGGTTTCATTAGTAAAACTAATATTGGAGTTGCTTGCTTGTTCTTTGTCAGTCCTCCCAGTCCTTCCATCCAGGTCAGCAGTGGAGCTGCTCCCACTAACTACAGCAACATCTCGCAAGCAAAACATGTTGCTCACCAAGCGTAGCACCTCTTTCCTCACTGAAGAGGACAACAGAAAGTACATTACAACATAGGGCAGAAAACAGCAAAACCTTATGAAGGGCTATACACGCCAAGGTTATATTTCTGTGTAAGCAACACAAGCTCCAGAGCTCTAGCGCCACCAACAGGTCAAAGTTGGACATGCATTAATGTTCTTATTTAGTGCAGTTTTGCATTTTGGGACTTATGACCTCAAAGCTGTGTTTACATGTTGCAACTATGTTTCTTGAAATATTCAAAGAAATTGTTACCCAAAAGTTATAAAACAAGTTGTGCTCAAATTGGTGTGCGGTGATACCGCCCCCTTAAACATATATCCATGCCATGCCGTTCATTGAAGCCCACTTGCACATTATATGATGGCTCGCAGCCATTATAATATTAGCAGTTAGCTTGGCTAGCCACGTATGCCTACATACCTTCAAAGTCTTCCCTTTATCCACAACGACCATCTTAAAACAGTACGCCATGCTCTATTTTCTTCTGACTAAAATACTTTCCACAATATGTCCATGGATTTAGTCTGAAACAGATCAACACAGATGCGCCTCTAGTGCTATCAGCTGTTTCTAACTGGAAAGGGCTAAGCAGAGTGATTGTGATTGTTGTTAATTGTTTGGCCATTGTTGCAAGTCAGTTGGCTATAGCACATTGTTTCTGTTGATTATGAGCATTAATGATGAAAGCCAAAATATTTTCAAAGGGGAAGACACATTTGGCTTCGGTACAAGTAGACGGGCTCTGGTGCAGCTCTCACTGCGTAATGTGGCAAGGTTGGGTCACGTTGGTCACCTGCGGTGGTGGCGGTGGCTCAACATACACCATGGGGGGGTTCTTAATACCGCAGTGTTTCATTTTTGCTGTTATTGCGATAGCCCTATGTGAAACCACAATTTATTGAAGCTTTTCATTGTTGTGAATTTGTTAAATTGACTGAACTTTTACTTATTTTAACATGTCGTCCTTTAAATAGAATGACTAAAAGTAATATCATCGTTAATACAGCATTAGTGTAATCTGTGAAATAAGGAGCAATACAGAAGCAGCACACAAGAGTGGCCAAAGTGGACAAAGGCATAATCAATATTTTCACATTAACACACACACTTACCCACTGAAAAGGCACACTTTTTAAGTTGTGTATGTTAAAACAGCAACACTTCTACATCTTGATTTAAAATAACAAACGAGTCAATTGTTTACTATAACTATTTGGAAGTCTACACCTACACAGTTCATTAGTCTTATTAGCTTTCCAGTACATGTGTAAATCAGGCTCTGATTGTGTTTCTAGAAGAATCATTACAAATCATCCAGAAGTTTTTTTTTTGTACAAGTATGCCAAAGGGAACCTGCTCCACTTCCATATGACTTAGCTTCAGATCTCAGATAAATGTAAAGTTACTGAAATACAAAATAAAAGTTAAATTAAAAGTATGAAATCAGTACCTGATTATCAAAAACAGGTGTGTAGAATCTGACAATGTAATAACTTCCTGATGATGTATTAAAGTGCATTTCCCAATAGTGTAAATTAAAACTTTTTACCAATAATGTAATAAAGTATTACATTAACAAGAGGTTATTACATTATCAGGTTAGCCTTTATTTCACTGGTCCTGATAATGTAATAATACTGTATTTTTCAGACTATAAGTTGCACTTTTTTCATGGTTTTGACTGGTCTTGCGACCTCCACTTAGGTGTGACTTATATATTAAAATATATACAGTAATTTCACAGGTTTGTTATTTTCACACCAAAAATAAGCTGTAAGACTCATGCAGTCTACATGCAGATGCGTTGCGTTGCAGTGCATCACGGAACATTTGCTGTCAACTGCAGTCTGTCATCAGAGGAGTACAGGGCTCTTAAGTGTCCACATTGAGCGTGACAGTCACTCTTTATGGCCTTTTGTCACACACTCCCCGCCACACATTGTATTTCTCACACTGAAAATATAGACTATAATATATTGTGTAGCTGCAGGATGACTGGCCCAACTGTCTGACTTTGACCCTGAATACACCTATAGCTCTGAGCAGCACCGCTAGCATAATACAGACAAGCTAACAGTGGTAACAGGGCTCTGTCTCGCATTTGACTGTCTTCACACGGTCTCACGTCACAAAATAAATTTCTCCCAAAAAATGTGACTTATAGTCCAGTGCGACTTATATATGTTTTTTCTTCTTCATTACACATTTTTTGCCTGGTGCAACTTCTACTCCGGAGCGACTTATAGTCTGGAAAATACAGTACTCCAATATCGTAATAACTTAACAGCAGATCATCCATTACTTGGGTTCAAGTGTTGTGTTCAAGGTTATATTTCTGTGTAAGCAACACAAGCTCCAGAGCTCTAGCGCCACCAACAGGTCAAAGTTGGACATGCATTAATGTTTATTAATGTTTACTTCTGACCTGTTCAATTATAACTTCCTCACATTACAAAATATGCTGTGCTAATACAGCTAACGCAACATCGTCCTGTAGCCAGTTACTGACAAACAGCTATGATTTTTCTTTATAAATAACCAGAGGTGGGTAGTAATGAGTTACATTTACTATGTTACATTTACTTGAGTACGTTTTTGAAAAATTTGTACTTCCAAGAGTAGTTTTAAATCACTATACTTTCTATTTTTACCTGAGTAAATTTGTGAAAAACAAACTGCACTCTTAGTCTGCTACATTGAGCTTGTTCCTTTTCTGTTGTCACCCCAACATTCATCCACCAGGCTCTACAGTGTGGCTGTGTTTCACCAATCAAGCATAACCTTGGTCGTGCACTCTCATCAAGTGACCACACTACACTCAATCTTAGCAGTGGGACAGGTTAGCTTTATTTTACAGTCGTAGCAAACAAAAAAGAGAAATGGATGAAAAATGTCAGAAGCAATGCAGACACAGACAAAGAGGAACACCCCTGGCCTCATAGAAAGCAGAGACAGAGAACTTTGATCACAGTGTATAATATTATTGTATGTGTCCATGTACCCCCTTGGTTGGGAATCACTGCACTAACATGACGGCTAACGCACTAACCCTGGTTAGCTACATTTATTATGGACAGAATGTTTTGTTGTTGTTTTGTGAAACACTTTGTGCTACATTTTTAAAGTATGAAAAGTGTTATAAATAAATGATCATAAATGATCAGTCCTAGCAGGGTGATACTCGTATACATGTTCATGTAAAAGAGGTTGCCCACTACTTTACAAAAGGTGGGACCCAGTTTGTAGATGTTGCCTTGGCTATGATAACTGCAGTGCCTCGGGATCTACACAAGGTTGTTGTGGGGTTGTGGTCATGTTCGTCCCGCTGGACCTAATCATCAGTAATCTACAAACATTTCCATGTACCCTTGAAAAATTACGTCACATTGGAAGTCATCGAAGATACTTTCTTTTTGACATGGTGAGAGATAGATGACCATCAGTCTTCTTTCAGGAGAAAAGTGTGTGGGCTACAAAGCACTTTCAATGATTGAATTTGCAGTCTCAGTCGCCATATTACTATGCAACTGTCTGACGTTGGGACTGACACTTGCAATAGCTGACTGTTGCTGTGTTTGGGGCTTTTTCCTCTGGCACCTTAAAAGTTTGAGGGTTTGATGTCGAAAGGTCTTGTCTAACAGGAAGTACATCACAGGGTCAGTTGAACCTCTCAGTGCAGTCAGAAGCAACAGGCAGTTCTTCAGCTAGAGGAAGAAGAGAAGAAACCATAGTCTTCATTATTACATTTAGTTATGAGTAACTAGGCTGGACAAGACTATAGAAAATGACGTAGCAATATTTACTTTGCTACATCACTTTGACATATGCTTGACTTAAAGGGGAATTCCCATTTTTTGCAACCTGGACCTTACTGACAAGCACCGCCTCTGCTGCACAGAGCAGAGAGCTCTAGAGCTATAAAGTGAGCTATACTGCGGCTGTGCATGTCAGTGATGGCCTGCAAGTAGTTAGGTTGTATTACAGTGTAAAAACCCCAGATGATAATAACAACACAACTTTGAACTAACAGGGGAACAGCACTGTGATTCATGATAAAGTTTTGATGAAATGAAATTTCACAGCACATAATGTCTTATTTAGAGACTGCAAGCCATGGTCCTTACTACTCCCGTTATAAGAGAGTGTGTGGATATACAAGTATCTCAAGTGGATTAAATAACGTTGGATGGACTCCAAATTACACCAAACTTTTTGGGCTGAGTATATAAACATATTTAACCCTAGAAATAAGGTCCAGGTTGCAAAAAACGGGAATGCTCCTTGGAAGATAGTGAAATGTTGTCACCTCGATGAAAGTGGAGAGTGGATGGCACTGGTCGCTGGAGCCAAATGAAAGTGTCGACTGACGATGGGCCATAGAAATGAAGATGGGTCTGAAGATGTGATACGGCAGCAGGCACACTGAAAGAACAGCCTGGGTGGAGTTATAAAAAACGTTTTGTTAGTTTTATGATTAGAATTTCTGATTGTCTCAAGACTTGAGATATCGGTTCTATTTGCATATGCATCAAACTAACTTCAGATTTGACAAAATAAAGTAATAATGTAGCCACCTGGATGACGACAATGTTTCGGAGCACCCTACCCAACAGGTCCTGGGAGGTGGGGACTGCTGTGTTCCGGCGTGAGCGCCTGATATGCATCAACACAGTCATGTAGGACAGAAGCAACAGTAGGTAACATACAAAGAAGAAGGTTGTGACGGCCACGGTGAAACCTGCAGACAGACCACCACCTATTTCCACCGCAGGGCTGTAACACAAATGACCTCCTGACACAGTTTCTCTATCCTGTGCCACAGCTCTGCCTCTCATAGCTTCTGTCACTGAATAGTAAACTGTCACTGGCACAGTGCAACCTACCGCCATCACCCACACTGTCGCACATATCCTACTGGCAAATGAGGCCTTTGTGAGAAGGACGAAGAAACCATGTGGCAGCAGGGTTGTGCAGGTGCTCGGCCTAGAAGCGTGGGTGTGTTGTATGAGGGCTGCAAAGCGACTGAGGGCCACCCACATGAGGATCATGAGGCTTATGTAGATGTTAATATGGAGAACTGGGGTGACGCCGTGCAGCACTAGTTGACATAGTATGTCACTCAGCCTCCAGAATGAGCTCCAGGCATAATAAGCTGTGAGGAAGGGCGCAGTGAGGGACAGGATCAAGTTGGAGACACTCAGGTGGGTCAGATAAATGTGTATGGGGGATATGGTTGCGATGCACCGTAAAAAGACCCACAATGACAGTGCATTGCCAGGGAGAGCAGTGAGGAGCAAGAGTGCATAGAGGAAGGGAAGAAAGAAGTATGTAGCAGAGGTGGTGCAGAGAGGGTGAACAGAGGAGAGGTTAGACGGTGGGGCAGATGACCACAGGGAAGCATTATCTGGTGAAGATGTGTGAGGTGTAAACTCCATCTCATCTGGAAGAGGGCAAGAATAGCAGAGAGAGAGAGATCATCATTACTTCATTACTGAACTTAAGTAGATTTTTCAGGTGTATGTACTTTACTTGAATATTTATTTATTTATATATTTTTTTGGTAAGCAAAACTGGACACAGTGTTCCTTTCCAGTGCACGTTGTTAACGAAAGAGGAAAACTCTCCTGTTTTGTGTGAAGGGTACCTTTTTTTTGTTTTGGCATGGTATGGTGTATGTCGAGACTGGCCTCGCATGGAGCACCAGAATGTTAGGGGTTAAAGATGATATATTTGGTTATTAGCTATAATTGATAATTATCAGTGATAATTCTGAATTATGAAATTAAAGATAATTAAATTTATTAATAATACGGGGCACCACCCAGGAAAATGGGACCAATAACCAAAATATAACGTTGCCTCGTAAACAGTTATCAGTTAGAGTAGCTAATAATGGGAATAATAGCACTACTAAATGAATAGTAAAGGTGTGAGATCCGAGCACAGACTCTTTCAATCAGCCACTTATCACAATATTATATGCACATTTTTACTAATTTTATTTAAATGTTATTTTCATATTATTAACTAAAATGTAAAAAGGCAAAGTAAAAGACTCCTCGTTATGATGTTGAGTAAGACAACAAAGTTCAAATTTCTTCCCTTTCATATGTATATAGATACAAAAAATACGTTACTTGACACACATCTATATAATGTAGAATGATATTTTAAGTATTATAGTTTCAACAGCTATTTTTAATCAAAGCTAATATTACAGAAACAATAAAAGGTGCTTATTTGATATTTACAAAAAAAGATTAACATACCATTGACACCCATGGAATTAACAGCAGCAACACCTACGACGACATTCACATGTGGAGGTAACATCAGCAAGTGAAACCTTCCTCTTACTTCCTGCTTTAGGGTTAATGTATAAGAAGCAGACCTCTCCTGTTGTTGTCATGTACTATTTTTATACAGCTTCCTCATCATACATGTTCTCAAGTTTTTCCCCTTTTTTCAAATGTACTGTATAAATAATGTATTATGTTTTTTTACTACTTGAATTCTTCACATTTAGCATTTTAAGTTTCCATCTTTCTCTGCCAGTTTAGTCTTTACCTGCAGTGTATCAACACAGACATAATCTAGATGAGTTGCTCATGAGTTCAGTGTTCTTAGCTTTGTGTTTTTTCACCTTGAGGTGGTGCTACTGTTCTAGTTATAGTTGAGCAGCAAAAAGTGGGGCGTGTCGTCAAAGGCTTATATTTCTCTCTTCCCATCATACTATAGAATCTGTATCCACTGCCATACGACTATTTTAACCTTCATTATTAAAACAAGTCACCCAGTACACTGTTATGTGCTTTGAAAATAAGTAAAATCAAAATCTTAAATCCAGAGACTTAAGCAGTAAAGCATAGATTTCAAAAACAGTTCTGACATTTGCATTTGGAGTGGCATTTTATCAGTAAAGTCTCACGCTTTCATCTGTGTGAAACATCCCCTGGGTTCTCTGTAAGCTTGTGATCACTATCCCAATGTGTAGTCAAAGACCAGGCTTTGATATAGTCTTTAAGAAATTGTCATCTTCTTTCCTTTAGTTTGGACTGAATGGCTTACATTGTTTGCAAAGTGAATTATGACTCACTTATAGTTTGTAGGTTTTAAACATGGGCCCTTTTGTTTATTTTATTTCCACAGTACTTTATCATAGATCTAATTAACATAGCAAAAAATATATTTAAAAAAGAGACAGAACAACATCAGAAATCTGATGTTCAGTGATTCATTCAGTCGCAGGTCAGTCTCTAAATGCTTTGTTCACATAAGCTGTGGACAATCTACCAGGTATCATTAGTAGTACTAGGAGAAAACAATTAGAGAGTTAAAAACAAAAAAACATAGTGCAATATAGAAACAATCCAAAGTCTTTAGGGCATCCTTCATATTGGGTCAGTGACATGCAGCTCATCCCTAAAGAGAGCATCATTTCCTGTAAGGCATGTCCTTTACAAAATGTAAAAGGCTTGTATTTATTATTCCTCACCACTGTTTAAGCAATTACATTACACTTTAAAAAAACATAGTGCAATATAGAAACAATCCAAAGTCTTTA
>JANJYP010011118.1:0-20483 GCA_024605115.1 Rastrelliger brachysoma | reverse complement strand
AGGTTCCCTTTCAAATAAAATTAAAAGATAAATGCACGTTCGATGCAATTTATGAGGGCTAAAATCCACAGTGACTACACAGTCTTATTTTGAAAAGAAAAAAAGAAACAACGACAGAGGTGCCTGAGTAAGCAATCTGCAGCATGTAAGCTACTGTTCTTTTAGCATCAAATTCCTCAGACAGCGTTTGTTGAGCTGGTGCAGTAGACCTATAGCCTAACAAAAACAGACTGAAACTTCATCTTAGCTTCAACTAAACTTTTTAAAATATTTTTGCTAAGAAGGAGGACTGTGGATTTTGGATTGGATTTTGGATGGAGAAAAGGATGGGGATGGGGGATATTTCCAATATGAACAGGAGGTGTGATTACAGCAAGAAAGTATTCATTTTGGCTCCTAAGTGTTGAAGCTAGACTTAAACAATTGTGATCCAGTCCTTTAATGAGCTTTATAGGGACAACCACTTCGCGCCAGTTGCAATGACAAAATCAATCAACTGCCATTATCACCATCATCACGCTAACAGCGGCATCTGCTGGACAAACAGCTTCAATAAATTTTACTGGCGTCAACACCATCTTGCACACTCATGTATACAGTGAGTTTAAGGCCAAATATATATAACAGTGCCGTTGGGCCTGGAGATTTGAAACTGGATGAAGTAGCTCAAGTTGGTAGTTGAGGCTAAAATAGTTGAACCTAAAACTGAGTCAAAGCGGGATAAAAATGAATTCACCTGCCAGACCACAGGGCTGTGGAGAAACACCTGGCAGCCGTGAGATGTTATCGTTAGTCAAAAAGATAGTTTAGATGAAATGATTCACTTAACAAGAAGGCCACGATAACAGTGGTGTAATAAAATTTGAATGCTAGCATGCATATCTTAAAGACATATAAGCCCAATTTTCGAACACTTGACAGCATCAACAATCATTTCTCAGGTCACGCTGGCTCAAACGTTACTAAGCTACTTTTAAAGTCAACAGTATCGGTTGTCATGACTTCTCGTTTTAACCGAAAGGAAAAGTGAATGATGTCACTCCGACAAGAAGCAACAAACAAAATACTCATCATCAGATTTAATGTATTTAAAGAATTATACATTCCAAGTTTTTGTGTGTTTCTATATATCCCTTACCAAAGCAGAGCGGGGCAGCAGAAGCGGAAATACACCCGGAACGTTTGAGCTGATTGTAGGTTGATTCGGTGCTGTTTAGTTGAAAGGACCACAGTCGGACCAATGGCGGAAACAAATCCGACTCTTACGGATTTCTTAACGATAACGCCTTAAAAAAGAAACTGAAACTGAAGCACCATACAGGTATTTATAAGCCGGCTACTGTGTGAGAGCCTTTCGCTGTTTTCGTTATCGTGTGTGACGGTACGTGGTAAACAATAACAACAATGGCTTCCATGTCGCCGTCGTCCTCTCCTGACACTGCGACGGGCTCTGGTACGGACCCAGCCCGGCCCGACACAGGGGAGCCCCTTGGTGGGGCGGGCTCAGACTCGGACTCAGACCTGGGCTTGGGTAAATTTGACTGCAGCGGGATGGAAATGGGGGATCGATTGGATGGAGAGGAACTGGAGCAGGAGTTTGAGTCTGCAGCTGACCGCGTAGGAGCCTTGGTTCAGACGGCCAGTAGGGACCAGCTGCTGTACCTGTATGCTCGCTACAAGCAGGTGAGTATCGGATTAGATGTCACTGAGTATGTAGGCCAAAGGTTGTTTAGCAGGTGGCGTTGGATTAGAAGTACATGCAGCTCAAGAGTCTGCAACATTCAAACATCATCCATTACTGGTGGAGTTGGTCCAGATATCTGTAGATTGTCTTATTATTATTATTATTATTATTATTATTATTATTATTATTATTATTATTATTATTATTATTACATATGTACTTTTTCAGGATTCCATTGACAGCAATCACAAATATAAAAGGAAAAACACAAGAACAGCAAAATACAAGCACATCATTAAGAGACAATAGAAATTTACAAATAAATCAACCAAAAGATCAAACTATAACCAAACAACTTAAAATCAGATGGTCTCACAACATAGCTGTATTATGTAAACAAATTAGTCTAATTGTAAGGGGAAAAAGCAGGTCTGTAAAAATGTGTTAAAGACAGGATTTAAAAGCAGTCTTGTGTCAGCGGACACTAAGGTGCCATTACAGTAACAGCTGGATCACTCTAAAACTCTCTGGGACTAGGACATAAAATGAGTTTGTTAACATAGTAGTTATTAATTAGTTATTAATACCACATGATAAAATGCAGTTGTTCTGTTTGCAGGTCAAGGTGGGAAAGTGCAATACAACAAAGCCTGGCTTTTTCGACTTTGAAGGACAGAGAAAATGGTATGTAGACACATTTTGGTGAGCAGGCATGATTGCATAGTTTGTGTCTATTTTTAAAAATCAACTTGTCCTCATCAGACACCTTTCCCCTGAAACGTCTGAAGCAGAATCCATCCATATCTTCAGTTTGAATGGGAGCTTGTGTGTTTTTAAGCATTTTATTTTGGTGCTTTTCCTACTTTAAAATGTCACAGTCATCATGGTGATGAAAATTTTAATGTCATTACAGGCAAGCCTGGAAGCAGCTTGGAGATATGGAAGCGGAGCAAGCGATGCGGGAGTACATTTCCTGTGTAAATGTACTAGATCCTGAAGGCAGTCAGAAGGTAATAAAAAGCTTTACTGTACAGAATACTATGCCCTGCACCTTTCATATATTCTGAATCTTCTACTATAGGGGATTCCAAAACAAAACAAACTTAAAAAAAAAAAAACAAAATATATATTATAGACATGCATATTATAAAAGTAGGAAAATGCTTTTAGGTGAATTTTGTAATCAACACAAAAGGTAAACCACAACCTTTACTGCAGATTTGGCAAAATACATATTTGTGTTGTTTGCAGCCCTTCTTGAGTCCTGCCCAAAGGGCAATGATGTCAGTAACACTGAGCTGCAGATCAAATTGATTTAATCAGGGAATATTGTTGGGAAAGCTTCCAAAGTTCTGTTACTTGGATAATAATTCCCCTACCTAACAATGAAATATTGCTAAATGTCAAACTCCACCCATCTGGCACCTCAGGTTGACAAGTCTTTAGACTAAAAATAAACACAAGTGTTTTGACTCATGTCTGCCTCATGGTGGGAAGAAATGAATGACAAACGTGAAAACATCAAAAGTCATTGATGCCCCTTCAGTAGTGTAGTTCATGATATTGTCCAGCAGAGGTCAGTATCACTGTGTCATTTTGTTCCAGGACCTTCTGTGGCTATTTATTCTGTCCACATCACATGAAAAATACATGAGAAGATTTTGTTATCTCCCTCAGTAACTGATATTTTGAGTAATTAATAATTGAAGAAAGTGCCATAGTAAGACTTCTGAGATGTGACACGAGATGTTGTTCATGTCTCTACACACTCTTATGTTATTTGTCTCTGTCAGGAGAGTTGTGTTGCCATGGACAGACTGTCATTTGGGACATTCAGTTACAACAACAACAACTCTGTACTGTTTTGTTTAGTTTAGTTTAGGAGGCATTGTTATTGTTGGAGTACTGAAGAACAAACTTGTCATGTCTACATCAAAATACATGTTTAAAAAATATATGCTTTACTGGTATTTAATAAGGAAGGCTGCATGAATCTAAGAAATGCACTGTTCATACTGCTTAAAGTGACAGTTTTTAAAAACAAAACATTTTCAAAGTATGATGCTTTGAAGTACAGTACTGAGGAAAATATCAAGCAGTAATTCAGTGTCTATACTCCAGTCTGCAATTTTGTCATGTTACTGGTAAAAAGGCCATGATAACTTTTAACGTTTCATCAGAATGCCTTGTCAGAGAGATAATACAATCCTGATACATTTCAGTTTGACTTGAGCTTTTCATTTTGTAAATAAAGACAGTTTATTAACATGGTTGTTTATAGTCCATCAGACTTTCAGAAAAGAATGGACCTTTTTGATAAGTTTGGTAAGTTTTTACTCATTAATAAAAACAGATAATCTTGTCATTTAAATCAAAATTATGACTACTAAGACAAAAATCCATGTTGCTGTTCATGCCAAGCTGAGAGGCTATTTAGTTTTAGTTGAGGGGTTGATTAAAAAGCTGGGTTGATATATTTGGATTTTTTTGTCTACCTAACTAGTAATAACCACAAAAAATGTGTTGCTATCCAGAATATACTGAGATTTTTACTGTTTAAATATTTCAAAATACATTTGAAAACAAGGGTGTGTGTGTGTGTGTGTGACACATAATGATATCACGATTTGGCAATATAAATAGTGATGAATAGCCTATATATGCACATCAGATGATACTGATCAGAGGACAAATTTAGTCAAAACTATTTCATTCAAAACAGCCTTTCTATTTTATTATTTCATTATTATTTATTATTAATTGTATTAACATTTTCACTGAAAAAATATTGAAAGTAAATGTGGTGTTACACACTGCATTTCTGTAAATAAATATCTCAAAGTAACCATTAATCTCGTTTCCCTAACAAACAAACTGAACTGTGCAACTCACAGTGCAGCTAAAAACAGAAAGGATAAAGTATCTGAGTGACAATGCACAAAATTAAGTGAAAATAATGTTTTTCCTATTGTGTCACCGTTTGAACACTGAACTGAAGAAGCCATATGAAAATAAAATGCTTATGGAGCCATTACTGAGACATTTAATTACTTCCACAGTAATCAAGTCGGGAAAAGCAGAGGTAAATAGGAGCTAAAGCGCTAATGTTAGAAACATATCACTTACCTGTATGCCACAGTCAGGCGGACTCAGCTCACGCACCCGATTTGAGTGCCCTCTTTTTTGGAAATCCAAATATGATCACCCTAGCCTACAGGACAGAGTCAGAATTTGGGAGGTAGCGAGAAATAGTTTCAATGTTTAAACACCAACCCTTAAACATATGCCATACACGGTTTAAATTGCCATAATTCATTCAAAACCACTCACACATTATATGGTGGAGCTAACGGTTAGCTCGCCTACCGCCAGTTAGCTAAAGTTAAGCCAGCTGTTATGCCGACACAATTTCAAAATCTTCCCTTTTGTACAGCCTTCCAAGTATCCACAAATACAAATACTTTCCACAATATGTCCACGAATGTAGTCCAAAACCAACATGTTTTACAGAAATGTATGCGCTGGAGGTAGAAAAGTCATACCGCTGTATTCACAATGCGTCTAAACACGAATCATTATTCTAATAAAATGTCGATATTTGGAGTTGAAAATCGATATAATACTGGACAGCAAAATATCGCGATTATACAGCATACACATACATTATACAGCTGGCCCCTGGTATGTGGGCCATATGTTATAACTTGTAATTAAGTGACAATAAAGATGGGCAAAACTGGGAAGCTCCAAATTTTGAACATGCTTACCATTTCCACACAAGACCTGATTGACCCAGTTCGCTCTAATATGTAGTATACTGTATAGTATACTCTCTAAACAGGGGATTGTATTCACAGTCACATAACGCTCTATATGTAAAGGTGTTTTTTCTGTAATTAAAAGGCAAAATAATATATAAATGTGCTTCCTAAAAAGCTTTTTACAAGATCTGTGTGACCCATACATTGCTCACACACATTTTTTCCATTGTCTACTTTCCCTCTGTTTTACCTTGCCTTCTCTTTACTGCTCCATCTCCCACTTTGTTCTCCACTCCAATGCTACTTGTTGTTCCCCCAACTGTCTTTTTTAACTCCTCTGCTCTCTTATTACCCCATCTCTCCCCTTTCTTTGCTCCCCTTCTTCATTTATGTCTCTTTAATATTATCACTGTCAACCACGCGTTCATTCCTGACACATTCTTTTCTCTTCTGATGTGCTGTAGGGGCACACTCCCTGACTCTGCCCCACAGTCGCACAATGTCAGTAGTGAGTCCAGCAGACAGACCAGCAAATGCACAAATGCCCCCCTCAAAAGAAGCTGATTGTATTAGTGTTAACAAAGCGCCATAGCGTGGCAGGGGCCATTCTTGTGGAAGCACAGTTAAAATGGTGTAAGTATTAGTGCATAGACAGAAAAGCGAGGGAGCGAATAATAGCCAGAGTTTGACCTCTGTTCCTGCCTCAATTGTTGAGCAGACACTGGCTTTATATTACATTATTCTGCAGAGGAGCAGGGCCAGTGCATCAGCGAATATTCTGAGTTTCAGAAGTGAATTAGGTTGTCCCAAAAGTGCACGCACAGTTGTTTTGCTTCGCTTGTCATGTTCTCCCCCACTCTTCCCATTTTCTGAAATCACATTTGTGTGGGTTCTTTTGTGAGTCAAGGTTGGTCATTGAAGAATAGGCTGTTTAATAAAGTCTTGGCTGACCTGAATGTAATAGGAATTTTAATGAAAAAAACCAAGAGAAGTTTAACAAGAGTCACAAATTAAGGTGCTATATATTTTATATTGTTCTCATGCATGTTGTGGTCATTTATTACCAGTGAGGTCATGTCTAAAGCTTCAGAGGCTTTGTCTCACATTTTTCAGTTCATCTCTGTCACACATTAACTTTACAAAGGCTTTAGGTGGAAAAACTACAGCCATTCATGGTGAATCCAGCCCCTTTGTATTTGTACGTACACAAAACAGTTGGTCTACACCTCTGTCCATATGTGGAGTAGCACCTCAGACTGCAGAACAAAGCCAAACGATACCAGGATCGTGTTTAAACTGCAGTAAATTTGTTCACATTAACAAGCTTCCCTCACACAGGATGTACATTTGTCACCAACATCTCTACTGTAAATGTGGCATTTTTAGTTTTAGTTGTGTGCAAGGTAGATAATGTTCTTTAATGTTTGACTGCTTTTCATCTGACAGGATAGACGAGGAGCCGAACGGAGAACAGGCTTTGGAGGAGCATCAGTCAGCTCTTTATACCAAGAGGAGATGATCAGGTATTTATATTAGAAATAGAACAAATATACACCCACACAACCACAGACAACCCCATGTTAGAACTTCTTTGTGTATTGTTTACATGAGTTTTATAATGTTATGCGTTGTTGACTCTGTATACACTTCCACACACAGAGCTCTGTGTTCTTTGGTTGTGTTTTCTGATGCCAACGCATCTAAAAGCATTTTCCTTTTTCACAATGGGGTTGGAGTAGACTCAGCTTTCTCCTCCGGGTGTGAATCACAACTTATGTAACGCTTAGGTCAACTCAGTCTGAGTCTGGAATTGTTAACCAGAAGTCTTGATGCTGTATTTGATTATATTCAACAGACCGTAACTGCAGTTAGATCCCGGAGACGTCATACAGTTCTGATTTATGTTAATGGATTATATTCTCCATCTACTCTTGCCTGGCAGACTTACTCAAGCTTAAAAACCTCATCTTCATTTCAATGAAAAAAGAGCTCTTTTGGAGATGAAAATGAGACGTGTGAATCCTGCAGGTTTTCCTCCTAAATGACTGTATGTGATTAGTATGCATGGTCTTGGGAAGCAGCGGCCAGAATCTCCCTTTTTTAATTACGTTACGATTCAAGGGGTAGTTGGAGGGGGTGGAGGGGTGGGGTGATGAAGACACAGTGGGTGCAGCAGGTTCCCAGAACGATGCTCCCCTTGGTGATATCCGGTAGCAACGATGCCCTGAGGGGAAACCTCCAAGAAGGAAGTCATTAACATGTCATGTACACACACACCTATGCACATGTGTGCACAAACATAGACTTGCCACTATACGTCACAACGATTGCATTCGAATCCATGCATAGCTTGCTGGAACTGTTACACTCACTGCTCTGCTGCATTCCAATTTCCTCTTTCCCGCATGCAAACACACGCACAGACAAATTCCATATTAAACAACTAAGCACCTGATAACCAGACAGAGAATTAATTGCATTGCTCGCTGCTCATTCTGCTCTTCAAGTGAGTATGTGTGTGTTTGTCTGCATTGATAAAAGCAGGATTGATTAGCAACATCCCTGGATTACTGAACTGATCAGAGTGTGATTGAGGAGATTTTGAATGCCACATTTGTAATTCCCTCACCCTCTTGGAGTCTGTTGAATACTAGAGGCTTTGTTCTCTGGACACTTTGCTGGAAGCTGACACCAAGTTACTCAACTTCTCATTGTTTCTTGTCCCTCCATGGAGCTCAGCCATGTTGAGAGTGCAGACCAGGGTCCTATAGGGGATGTGATGACCAATTGTATAGGTGTGTGTGTGTGTGTGTGTGTGTGTGTGTGTGTGTGTGTGTTGATGGATAATGTGGCTGTGGTGTTGATCAGTGAAGCTCAGGCCAGGTAGATGAGTGTTCTCCACCGCTGTGGCTAGTTTAGCCTGATGGATGAAGGACATATCTGCCAGTACACCAGACTGGATACACACATGTGAGCACATCACACTTGCACATACACACACAAAAGCCTTGGTACCTCAGCTGTTGTGATGACAGAGTAGCCTGTGACCTTCCCAGCATGCATTGCGGCACCGTTGATGTCACGTCGTTTATAGGAGCCACATTAATCATGTGTTAGTTTATAGCCTATGTGTGTTTGCGTGTGTGCGCATACTGTGGACTCATGTTTCTTACTGTGTAGACTACATATGGGTGTTGGTTGTATATGTGTATTCATATGGAAACATTATTTCTTCTTTATATTATATAATCATTCACTACATAGTTAGCATAGTTAGAGGTGTGTGTGTGTGTGTGTGTGTGTGTGTGTGTGTGTGTGTGTGTGTGTGTGTGTGTCTGTGTGTGTATGTGTGCGCACATGCACACATGCTTATGCTTTTAAATACGTGAGCATGTGTCATGAGCCCCGTCAGGCCAGCCTTGTCCGACCATCGACGAAAGACTGATGAGCTGGCCTATTGATTAGTTGCCAGGTTAGACGGATGGTGGCCACACATCAGGGACGCTCGGGGTCACCATGGCCATCAGACAAGGAAGTGGGCGTGGCACGTAGTGTGGAGACTCATGAATAAACATAGCCGCGGTAATCAGTAGTATGTAAATTAATATGCTCATACATAACCTAGCAGTGATAAAGTATAATGAGTTATTCATAATTCATCACAGCCTGATGAAGAGATGGTGGGAAGAGGAAGGGTTGGAGAGAGAGAGAGAGAGCAAGCTGATGGAAAGCTAAAGAAAGGAAAGTACAAAGGTTCATTAAAGAAAACAGCAGACAAAACTTTGGTTGTGTCTGCTGTTAGTCCCAATTTTTGAGCTGTGTTCCCATAGAAAACAGTAAATTGTATTGTGTGTCTAGCATGTAGTTTTTATTTGCAGATGTGAGTGGGCAGTGGATCTCTCTCTGAAGAACTGTTCTACAATTTTCTGATTAAACTTTTGGTCTTGGTATCAAACTTGTGAACAGAAGTAAACGTCCCATCCAACCACCTTCTTTATAGATAGCTTGCTTTTGATGGTGGAAACCACTCTATTCCTGTTAGTACTGCTATAGTCTGAGTGCCCAAATTGTCAGAGGTTCTACTCCGTCTTGGGACCTGTAATACCTCTCTCTCTCTCTCTCTCTCTCTCTCTCTCTCTCTCTCTCTCTCTCTCTCTCTCTCTCTGTTGAGTCAAGTGCTACAGGACTTGTACATTCTTGAACATCTTTCACCTCTCATCCAAAATAGTTTCTCTAATGACTGCCACATGACAGACAAGAGGACAAACAAACATCTGACCTCCACAACTCTGCAGAGATTAAATAACTCCACTTTTTGAATGAGAGCCGAGAAGTCTTCAAGAATCTACAACAATCAAGTTGCTGCTGACTCAACCCTTTTATGACCTGAGTGATTGAGAACCTTCACAGATTTGACAGATAACAAAAATATTATGTTACACCCTCTTCTCTTTAAATTTGCAAGTGTGCCATGAAAATTTGGTCACAAGATGTAGAGACTGATCTGAATTTAACTCTTGGTACAGTTAGAATTGGGATACAGAGTCCATTCAATATTTGGGTGTCTCACTGCCTAGGGACCTCTCAAAACTGTATAACATCAACAATGGCACCTTAAACTCAACGATAAAGTCTGATATACTTAGATGGAATGTTATTCCCTTTTTAAGTTTAGGCTTACAATTAAATCCGGATTATAATTATATCTGGAGATAGAGTCAATTAGGATGAATATCCTCCCACAAATGCTATACCTTTTTCAGTGTCTGCCAGTCAAAATGCCTCCTAAACAATTTGTCGAATGGGATAGATTAGTAGCCAGATATTTGTGGCAAGGGAAAAGGGCCAGAATTAAATTTAAGACACTCCAATTAAGAAAAGAACAGGCTGGAATGGGCCGTCTCTGCTTACAAGAATACTACTTTGTGGCACAGCTAAGACATTTGGTCTGCCTGTGTTCACCAACATACACTGCGCCATAGAAGGGAATAGAAAGCACGATGATTAAGGGAATCCCTGTAACAGCCCTACTATCTGACAATAAATTACAAGTAGAACAGAAGATACCAGAGGGCTCTGTAACAGACAGTTTTCTGAATCCCTAGAACAGTAAAAAATGGCAGATTAAGAGGCATCTAAAATTATGAGGTGACGTACATATGACCAGTGTTGGGGGTAACGCGTTCAAGTACTCTGATTACTTTTTTGTGATAACGTGTTAGTTTTAGTAACTGCGTTATTTTTTAAAACAAGTAGTCCGTTACTTTTATCGGCTAAGGAAAGCAAAATGTCAACTGTATCCTGCTTTTTGTCAGACAGTAACGCTGCGGATGTTTCAGCGGAGCCACAGTGCTGTGACCCGCCTGTGCCCTGCTGATCTACTTGCCTGTGTGGGTGTGTGGGTGTGTGTGTGTTTGCACCCCCGGCAAGATGTGGTAAATGGGGCGAATTGCTGAATATCTTAAGTCAGGTGTCGAGATCGATATATTAAACAAGTTTCCCATGATGAAGACGGTATTTTTGCGCTTCAATATCCCAACACCCTCCAGTGCACCTGTGGAGAGTCTTTTTCTTACTCCTAAAGGAAATCTACTGTGTCTGTCAGTTAAACTGCAGCATGCGCGAGGCGCAACTCAAAACGTTTTTAATTGTTGGTAACGGATGAGCATTCCAATGCGTTACTTTTGTTGATAGGTAACGCTGTAACGTACCGGATTACTTTTAATAATTTAACGTTGTAATGTAACTTACTACTTTCCAAAGTAACTATAACCAACACTGCGTATGGCACGGACGTTGCACAAATAGAACTGATAGCAGATTTAAATTATGGATCCCAAAAGGTTTAACTACCTTTTCAGGATCACGAATTGGGAAGAGATGATTTTTATTAGATACCTGCAAGTGAGACACTATTTTAACAATAATCTGAAAGAGGTTTTAGAAAAAAGGGAATTACGGCTAGATGTATTTTTACCATTAGTCAAGCCCAATACATCTTGAATACATCAAGAAGAAATGGGGAAAAGAAGGAAAGGTATTGGTCACACTGGAGAGTTGGTAGAACATACAGTATGCCAGCTACAATGGTTCTCAACGGGGTGGAACAGGTGGTGGGAGTTCTGCTGGAAAAATATTGTGGGATTTTTTTTTTTGACACACCCATTTAAAAACAGCATCAAGGCAGACATGATACTTGCGGGTCTAAGCAAGCCGACCACCTTCATATCTTTTGGGACTGCCAGGTGATAAGGACTTACTGGGAGGATATCTACAAATGTATTAAGAATGTATTTGGTGTAAATATTCCATTTAAATGTGAAACTATATATTTTGGTAAGCCAGTAAGAAATCCATCACGAGGAAATAGTGAAAAGTAGAACAACCCACCATTCACGAATGGATTGACATAGTATATGAGATGTATGTTGTGGAGAAGATTTTCCCTCAGAGTTGACAAAAATTCTATAGGATCTGGATCAAATGGACTGAGTATGTAAAACCAAACAGATCTGACTTTAATTGTATCTTTGCTATGTGTAAATCTGCCCTCTTTTGATGGTGAACTCCCCTGTTCTGTTCTGTTGTAATTCATCACTATAAAAACTGCTTTGTAAAAGAAAATACAGGAAGGCAATATGGACAAAAAAAGCCTTTTGCATCCATTCTCCCCTATTTTTGAGGGAGGGAAGCACAAGCAAGGGACACTGGCTATGATCTAGTGAAAGTATTATATGTATGGGAATTTTGCATTTTTGCAAAAGAGGACTGACAGTTTTAAGATAGTTGTACCTCTAAATCCCAAGAGTGTTTAGGCTACCCTCACCTCACCAAGCTAAACAAAGCCCTCCATGTTTGTGGTGGAGCAGCCCCATGGTGGCTCCTTTGCAGCTGGAGCCAGGTGGGTGTTGTGGGACATGTAAGCAGCAGATCAGGCATCAGAGACAGGAACTGGCGGATTTGGCCTTTGGGGATGACTGACTTACTGCGTGGGAGTGGTACAGCATTGGGTACGTGGGGTTTCTGTCAGACAATAGAGCACTAAATTCAATTAATCTGAATGACCGGCATGGGTAGGAGGGAGGGGAAGGCGTAAAGCCCTAAATGAGATTTCGCCCCTTCTCTCCCACTCACCCAGCAGCCCCCCCACCACTTCCACCACTGCACCCCCCTCCCCCCCAGCACTCACTCCTGTCCCCAATGCCAGGAGGTGATTAGAGAGATACAATCAGAGGTGGGANTGTGTGTGTGTGTGTGTGTGTGTGTGTGTGTGTGTGAAAGAGAGAGAGGGTGTGTTTGTGTGTGCCAGTGTTCCCAGGGGATGTGGCACGTGTTGCTGCCGCTTGTGTATGAAATAGAGACTATTTTGCATTATCTGTATGTGTGTTTGATGACTATATACTGAAGAAAAATGCTGTCTGCTTTTTTGTGTGTGTGCACACTTTGCACATGAAGCATTTTCCCACTTAACTCACTTTATTTCACAGATATTGATACCTCTATCTCTGAGATTTTTGCTGTCAACCACTAAAAACAAATTGATTGAATTGTGTTTCTGATGCTCACAGCCTTGAAATATGTGATAAAAATCCAACAACATCTGTAGTATTATTGACATTTTTCATTGGGACAGTTTCTTCAGTAGAAAGTAGATCCAATAAAAACTGCACAGTGAAACATGCAGTTACTCAAAGTTTTCTCATTTACACTTTATTTAAAGCCACCAGCAACAAAAAAGAAATTCTTATGGAATTATAGACATGAATCTAAATATCTTGAAATCCAAAGTAAGCGAAGCAAAATCATTGGACTGTTTGACTACAAGTGATGTAACCAAAAGTGAAGTTGACTTTGTTGATCTTGGATCTTTCTNCTCTCTCTCTCTCTCTCTCTCTCTCTCTCTCTCTCTCTCTCTCTCTCCATATTCAATTTCTCTATCATTCTCAGGGAAGAGGATAAGAACATCTTTGATTACTGCAGAGAAAATAACATCGACCACATCAGCAAGGCCATCAGTTCCCAGAAAGTGGATGTCAATACTAAAGATGAAGAGGTAACTACAAAAAAACCAGCACCAATAAATATATAGAAATTATATTGGGAATATTATGTTTATAATGTCACTGTAAATACACTGTAGTGTGTGTGTGTGTGTGTGTGTGTGTGTGTGTGTGTGTGTGTGTGTGTGTGTGTAATGTGGTGAATATACAGCATGGAGGCTGGAGTATCAGAGGATCCTCATTCAAACCTCATTTTGGGAGGAATCACTGTTTTCTATTCTGACTCTTTTTAAAAAGAAGATTCCTGAAAGTGATCAGTGAAAAGTACCTAAACTTGAGAATGATTTGTATAGCTCTTTTTGCAGTCATTACATAATGCTTTCAATGATCTGAAGCCACAAGGACACAGGGGCCTCTCCACAGGCTGAGATGGTGAAACAGCTATTAACATTGCGAGGTGTTTTCTGGATTGACCCCGAAATCCATTCTTCTGTCCTTGATTCATTATCGGCCAGGCCAAATGGCTTGCTCCCTGCCTCTCTTTCATCACAGCCGTTCCTCAGATAAGCAGGCAGTTGGCTTGTGAGTTCCCCACTCGAAGGCCAGATGGTTGAGGGCCCTCTGCAGAGAAAGCTTTGTCTGTCGACTGTCATTGTTGTCTGGTCACCTACAGTGCAGCCTGCTCAACAGCAGAGGGCAGTGGTGAAGTTTCATATCAACTAGAAGCTTCATCTGCTTCCACTGATTAGACAGACAGAGGTAGAGAGGCTCTGTCCAAAACCCACACTTTGGATCTGTGGCCAAGCTAAATATCCACTATTTCCAATAATTACTAAAAGTGCCAAACTTTTCTTTTAGACCAAAAATGAGTAGATTTTTTTTTCAGAAACACAGTAGGGCATGCATGGTTAATGAACTCATCCTATTATTCATGGAAATTGCTGCCTTTTTAAAAGGGGTATTTTCTATAATAAGGGTACTTTTTTAATTGCTAATTATAACCCAACTGGACATGCCAGCAATGTAAATTTTTGTACATGAGTAAAATAGATGTTACTGGTTATAAAAACAAATTATATGTGGAACAAATCCCAAATGAAATCTTATACTAAACAGGTCTAAGGAAATATAATTACTATTTATTGCTCTGTAGTACATTTCTTTTAAGTATCGGAAATTTTTGCCAATTTGTAAGTTTACCTTATTTGTCAGCACTGTGTTATGTTTCATTACATTAATTATTTTATAGCCTGAACAATCTTATTATTGTTTAACATTTTATTATGTATATAGATATAGTAGAAAATGTCAGTTTAACAGATGCAAGCTTCATGAATACCACTTAGAAAACCTATCATTGATCTGGAAGTTCTTAAGCTTTGGGATTGCAGTCTTGTGCTGAAAAGGTATTTGTTCACTGTCTTCTTGAAGGTATGAACAACACCACTTGATGTTTCTGATGACATCAGGGTTAAGGCTGCTCCATATTGTTACCGCAGAGTGGAAAAAGCTCCTTGGGGCATTGGGTGTTAGTATTTGGTAGTGATGTGGCATGGCTTGGTGATAACCTCTAGGTGATTTGATCTGGGACCTGCTGGACAGTTAGTGTGCATTTTGAAAGGAACAGTTGTTGCAGCTGCTGTTTTGCTATGGCTCAGCTTGGTGATGGCATAATCCTTCAGGACATAGTCCTCATCCACATCAATGATCTTTAATGCCTTTTATGGAGTGATGTCTAGCTGTCTAGGAACCGTTTGTGAGGCACTCATCCATGCAAGACAGAAGTAATCAGTGTTGCTCCTAACCTTGGTAGGTATTTGCTTTGCCTGCAGGATCAAGCCTTCTGCAAACTTCTGCAGTACTCTTAAGATGTTGTCCATCAGTTGTGCAGATGTTAGACAGATGGCTGGTCCACTAGAGTTTTCTGTCAATGTGTTCACTGAACTTTATTTTAGTGTTCCCAAAGAAGAGATCAGAATGAGACGGATTCCTCTTTCTTGACAGGATCATGGCCTTACTCTTTCTGGGCTTGACAGTGACCTTCCAGGTATCAGCCAGCTTTCAGCATCATATTTTCTTATTCAGGATGTTAAAACCAACTCATAGGTGCATTACCATCAAAGGAGCTGGTAATATTGTAATCCAGTATAATGACATTTATACTGGATACATTTACATACTTTGCATACTGACCGTTGCACACATACGCAAACATGCAAAACAGCAAGGCTATGAGATGGAGTTGTTAGGTGAGGATAGAGAAGAAAACTGTACATACATTTTTTGTACATAATCTGACTATATACTCTCACATAATGTGCCTTTGTCCTTCAGAGTGACCAGTTTTCCCAAAATCCTCATAAAATTACTTTTCTATCTACTTGAACAGAATACCTTCCTAGATAAAAGCTTATATCAGCTGTGATCACAAGAAACTCTTATTAATGTACTAATATCAAGTGTGGACCAAACTGTATTTTCAACATCACATACTCCAGCTCCTTAATACTCTGTTGGAATCAGCAAACTCTGGTGTTCAGTGAAAATGCAGCCAGCAGTCAGCAGCAGCACACCTGGAGGAGAGGCGGAAAGTGAGAGAAACAGGGAGAGTGAGGGACCAACTTATTGGTATTCTGGCCTGGCTCATAAGTATCAATTTTAACATGCAGCCACGGTGATCAATATGATTTAAGCAACAGAATTGGACTTGGAGAGTTTGCTTTACCTAATTGGTCTCACTGAAAAATGGGCTTGGACCTAGGAGAGTATTGTGTGAGTATGTGCGTGTGTGTGTGTGGTACATATATATATACTTTTTTTGTGTGTGTGTGTGTGCGTGTCTTATGTGATAGGGTAGGGGGCTGCTGATCAGGGGGGCCCTTGTTTGGTGGGCAGCCTCCCATCAATCAAGCTTTACAGGTTTCTGCAATTTATTCTGGAGCCCTCGGTCTCCACTTGAACCACCTATTGCTCTTCTTTGTGCACACACACACACACACACAGCTGTCCACATATCTTGTCACTCTGTCTGCAGGTCATTATACAGCTGAGGTCCAAAGGCTCTGAGTTCTGAATGGTAGTGCATAATTTATTTTGTCTGAAAGCAAAGAACTGATTGAATTCCAGTTAACTTTGAGGTACAAGAAGTGAAGGAGAAGAAGGGTGAGGAATGTGAAGAGGGTGTCAGTGTGTCAGTCAGACAACCTCAGACTGACAGCTAATTAAAACTTTTAAATATGCCAACCATTCCATTGTGTGTTTGCAGGGTCGGGCTCTGCTGCATTGGGCCTGTGACAGAGGACACAAGGAGCTGGTGTCTGTATTACTGCAGCACAAAGCAGACATCAACAGTCAGGTGAGCCTCTTTTTTGTGTTTAATGTGTGTGTTTTGTTTAATGTGCAGTTTAAACAAAATGATCCCTCAAAAACTCCCTTTATATTGTGGGAGCTTGGCCTCTCTTAGAACACACTTGAGAGAAATGTGATAAAATCATTGCTCCAAGACTGGTCGTCTTAAATCTTTCTGAGATATGTCCATCAACAACTAATTTGAAGCTTTGTGACTGAAAAGTCTGAGTAGAAACTCTTTGTCAGAAATTTAAGACTAAACTCATTCACATTGTGATATTCTGTGATAATCAGAATACATCATGAAATAACACATAATATGCTGGTTGGTGTTACGTGTCATAACTGCAGTAAGTGCAGTCTCACTTACCACAGAGTTTTTGTCTTACAGTGTATACACCAGAAACACCAGAATTAGCTTTCAGCTTTTCCAGGCAGTCGATAAAAGAAACTTTTTATGGGAAAAACACTGTGGAACAGCAACACACCCACACCTGGCTAATTACATTATTAGACTTCACCTCTCCAAATACTTGAGAGCTGGACTCAGGGACAGTTTTGTTGGTGGTGAAAGAATATTAACCTTCAGTCATGTCTTTCATTTATGGTCTCCCAAGGCAGTTTTTTTGCAATCACACGATAATAATGGTTTGAGTTTACCCACCCAGAGAACTACAATGTGTATCTTTGATCACTTCAGGTCAACAGTGGCGGTGATTTGTTTTAAAACTCATCACAATGTGTGTGTTGATGTGTGTGTGTGAGCAGATATCAGTGTCTGCAACAGATGGATTTGGGAGGGAAAGTGACAGGAGCTTTATAATTTTAGTAAGACCACTGTGCTCACATTCAAACTCCAAAGGCAAATGTTGACATGTCCAGCATCCCCATTGCCCCTCTCTCTTCTCTCTCCATCCCTTCCAGAAGGTCACCTTTAATTCACTTTGTGCCACAGACAAATCCTCCAGGGCTCTAGCAGACCGAGTTAGCCAGTAGCTAGTCTAGTGTTTAGCCTCCGCAAGGTTTAGCTGCATTCAGTAGGCTTTGGCTTTGGCTGTAAGCTGGCTCAGCCGCACATCGGAGAAATTACTCCTCTGTCCGCCCAGCAGCACGACACTGTGCAGTTCACCGGGACACTGAGGCTTTAACTATAAGGCCGAATCAATTGGAAGTAATCAGGCAAATTGTTTTACGTTGCACAACCCACATAATCAGGACATTTCACAAATGACTTTCTCTTTTGTGGTCATGCGTGGCCCCTTTTGTTTTGAATGCTGCAGGGAGGAGGCGGATTTGTGGTGAATGGTTAACAGCAGGATAACTACGAAATACTTCACTGATGATTTAGAGCCATATCAAGATAATGACAATAGAGGGTTGATGTATATAGAGAGAGGTTTTGTCCTTCTGCAGCATATTTAAAATCATGTATCTCTCATAAAAGTATAAATTGATATCTCCATATGCCAAGTAAGAAAAAATAAAAATATTTATCCAGGCAGCATTCTTGGATGGTTTAAACTGAGCTGATTCTTAATTTATTTTTACACACAATCATACTCTTTGTCTTATTCTACTTCTTTCTGTACCTAAATACAGTGAGGCAAATAATCAAATGTTCCCTCTTCCCTCTTGAATTTCTGAGAGAGGAAAACAAAAAGGGTAACTAATTGAGAGCTCGCATATGTATTTTCATTATTCAAAATTCTGCTCTGCTTGTTCCTTTATGTGCTTTTTGGGTAAAAAAAAAAGTTAAGGAAGGAAAACTTATGAAGTATCAGAGGGAGACTATTTAAGCCAATTAGAGCATGAGCCTAAGTTGAATTCATGCATTCAGCCCACCAGGCCATCTTTTCTCCACACCTGTCTCTCAGGTGTCAGAGGAAGCAAGCTATGGGAGAAGTCTGAATATTAACTTTATTAACTGGACCTCTGCAGCAGAGTTACTGGTAGCAGATTTATGAGGTGGCAAAGAGGTGGCTGAGAGAAAATATAGTCCGCTAAATCATACCAGTCTGTCACAATGCCAAATTATCTCACTGTGTAAAACTTACAGAACGATATGCTTCTCATTAGAACTTGCTTGAACATCCTTTTTGCTTTTTAAAATCAGAGTTAAGTTCATGAGGAAAGGAGGAAGAAATTAGGAAAAGAAGGACAAGAGTTTTTGCTTTACTGGAGAAAACGTAAAATTTGATGGATAGTTTCATGCATCTGTCCTTTTTCACCCAAAGCCCCTTTGACATGAAAGGAGGCATACGGGTGGTTGTATGTGTGTTCATGAGAGGAATGGAGGAATGTTTGGGTTATTTGCAGGCTATTAGAGCAACCAGTAATCTCTCTTGACCTCTACCAACTGCTGAGCGACCAGTAAATAAAGATCAAACATGATTTATGCTTAATTTGTTGATTAAAAAGGGGAGGGGGACTTGAGAGTTAAAACAAAAAGTATTATTATTTGCCTGGCAGAGGAGGAAATCGTTTGAAATTAATCAACTGATGGTTTCAGTGAATTGTTCCCAAACCCTGGTAACCTGCATTAAAGGCTTGTTTGATAGTTAATCCTGGATCAAGGCAGGGAGGGACCACAATAGGTAGCTGTGTGCGTGTTTGAATACACAGATCACAGCTCTGCCACCTGCCAACCGTAGATCAGGCCCCGGTGTTGGTAGTGTACATTAAGCCCTCCCCATCCTTATGGTATCACTGTTCCTCCAGCTAATACACCCAGAGAAAAGTGGGGCAGACAGCAGCGACTATGGGAAAGATGACAATAAACCCTCATTTCATGTAATAATGGAAATTAAGGCTTAAAAACTGGACTTATATTCTGTTGTGCTAGAGTGTATTTAAGAGCATTAATGAGGGGAAAGATTAAGTTTGGGACATTCCATCATATCACAACCAGCGTGAAAACAGATCAGACAGCAGAAACTCATTAGTAATTAGCATTTGTCACTTAGTTTTGTTTCAACAGGAAAATTATGAGACAAAGACATTACAGACGGGACTGGGTATCAAACTTCAATAATATTTGGATAGTGATGTCTCTGACACAGCGTACTGAAAGCTAAGTTTGAATGCTTGTTCAGATTCATAGTTTTGTCTGTTTTTTCTATTCTTAGATATTCCTTGTTTAGGCAAATGTCTTTTTCAACTTCTTTCTTTTATGGGATCAAAGTTTTTATGTGATCAGTACAAAAGACATTCCATATACCCCACAATAATTACAAGCCACTGATCTGATTTAGTTAAAAAAAGACATTTTAACAAACATTTTAATGCAATGTTGTGCTACAGGAAATTTAATAAAATACAATAAAGGTTCTTTGGATGAAAGAAAGCATTACAACTTCATTAACAATACATTAATTGTATCAGAAACAGGCAACCAAAGAAGGTGTGTGTGTATGTGCAGATAGATAGATAGATAGATAGATAGATAGATAGATAGATAGATAGATAGATAGATAGATAGATAGATGGATATCTATCTATATATAATAAATAATATATATGTATGTATATATATATATATATATTTATTTATTTATTTATTTATATAAAAAAACATATATATAAACATATATAATATATATGTATATATATATTATATTTATATAAACAAACATATATAAACATAAACATATATAATATATATGTTTATATATGTTTATATATATGTGTGTG
>JANJYP010011091.1:0-10002 GCA_024605115.1 Rastrelliger brachysoma | reverse complement strand
ACACACACACACACACACACACACACACACGCACACTGCCTACCAACGGCAAAGAAAAATGTGTCCTCAAATCCCCAGCCCACGTGTGCCGCGTAGTGTACGTGTATATGTGTGTGTGTGTGTGTGTGTGTGTGTGTGTGTGTATATGCAGTCCCGTCTCTCCGTTTGCTCACATTGTGATTATTTGTGGATGTTACGGCCCGTGCCCAAACATTTAGCGAGTCAGCATAACAAAAAAAAAAAAAAAAGAGCCCGTATCGACCGGCGTTGATGACAGTTGCTTTATTACATCTGGAAAAAACGTGCAAGCAAAGAACTCCTTTTTTTTCACTACCCATGATGCACCTGCCCCTTTAAGACTGCCAGTCAAGTGATGGAAAAGGACAGCGAGTCCTCTTGACTTCACCACCAGGAATATTTTCAACTGGCTTGTTTTAATGACAGCGCGGTGTACTGTGACTCTAGGGGATCGACTACTGTCTGAAAACACACTATGAGCATTGTGTTTCTCGCATGGACACTGACATTACTTTATTTTTTAATTTTTCCAGTGAATCATTATTCAGTCTTCCATGATGCTTTTGGTGAACTTATAGTAATACACAGATTAGTTTCGAGTGTGGTCATCACAGTGTATTTCTAGCGCAATGACTTCCTCATATTACACAAAGATATAGTCATGCTGACTCATAGTTCAGGAGTTCTGCCTCTGTGTGCAAAGCGGTGTACAGCATTTGATATTTGCCCTTACATTAAATAAATAGAAGCTAAAATATTCATGACAGCAGCAAATACAGTAGCTTAAGTACAGGTTTCAAGGCGAACAGCAAGTACCTGTTAAAGATGAATGAGGAGGATTCTCTTTTGACTTTAGTTTTGGGGGCATTTTTTCAATTCAAGCACTGTGGTACCAACTTAAATATTAATTCAGGTTTTTACAAGCAGCCAAGGTTGAGAAATGAACTGATAACTGGTTGACACAGGAAGACAGTGTGAATTTTAATGTTATGAATATGTACGAAAGAGTATGAAATTGAATCTACATTTATACATGTTAATGTAAAGGCTCCTTTTTAAAAGCTTCAAAGTCATTGTCGTATTAGTTCTACTATTCGCTGGTACCCCCCCCCCCTCTCTCTCTTTCTTTCTCTCTCTTTCTCCCCTCCTCACTATACATAATTCACATAGGTAATACCTTGACATGTTCCAGGGATGGGGATTGCTCTGGAAAGTGTTCATGAATATGAAATTTCATCAGTCTTATTTCCGACTCATACAAATATCCATGCACAGTATGAATAGGAATGGATACTAAAAATACTGCACAGCATTTGCACAAAGAACAAAAGTTCTAAACACCAGAGACTTTGAGGCTGCACAGAATCAGACTTCCGTATTTTGGGACTTTTTGGGAGGTTTATATGTCACTTTTACCTATTGTATTAGTCTTTTAGGAACTTCTGCTTTCAAGTGATAGAAAACTAGATGGACTGATAGGACAGTAAACAGTAAACACTGAAGTACTCTTTGCTCCCAATTTCGGTTCCTTTTAACAAAGAAAGGAAAAGCTTGAAACATCGGCCATGTTTTTCAGGGAAAGGTCAACACAACAATTCCGTGTAACTCTTAATTCTCTCTGCAATAAAGCCTTTTAGACTTGGAGGTATTTTTAGATATCAACCAGTCTTTTTATCTGTCGTTCAGCTGTTGGCTGTAAACAAGATTATCAGCAACCGGATATGCTAAGCAAATAGAAACACATCCTTCAAATTTGTACTTGTGATTACAGTGTAGGATGACATTTGCGTTTGAGACATTCTTCCAAAAAAAAAAAAAAGAACTTGCAACGTGCTAAACAAAATATTCAGCGCTTTCAAGCACAGTGCCAGTAAACAAACACAGCAACAAAGCAGCTTGTTGGCTTTTGTGTATGCAAAAGGATAAATGGCGTCAGTCTGGAGGATTTTCAGGGCACAGTGCAAATATCGCTTGTTTCAAGTCTTTTTTCTGAGTCGATCTGACATCCCACTAATGTTGGCTGCGCAGAGCTTAGTTCCTAATATGGTGTCAATTCCTTACAGTGAGCTTTTGTGGTTTGGTTCAGAGGAAGTTGGCTTCGACAGTGAGTCAGAGCTGAAAGAATAAAGATGAGAACTTCTTGTGCCAAAGGGGAGTCCATTCACATGATCTGATAATGGTGTTATGTGTCAGGAGGTGCAAGACACTCTGGCCATCCTTGTGGGGTCCAGTTTAAACAGATAAAACCATAAATCCCTCTAAAAACAACAGCATTGTCCTTTGTGGCGCTGAGTTAAAGGCGTGCAGGACAATGCAGAGGGGGACCAGAAGTCTCCCCACAAACAAGCCCACTGTGATCTCTGTGCGCTGGTGTTGTTTATGTATGTTCATGTGTGAGAAACGGGAAATGGCTTTTCCTCAGGCCTGGAAGAAAGGTGGAGTCACAGGGTGAAGAAAAGAGCAGCAGGGAGAGGAGGGACGGGGGAGGGAGGGGGTGTGTGCAAGAAGGAGGAGAGAGCCGCCTTTCTAATTTCCTCTGAGATTTGTGTTTGTTTTTGACAATCGATTGCTGCCCCATTCTTGGCTCGAGTTAAGCGCGTTTTTTTTTGTTTTTTTTTTTGTCTGGGCCTGACACAGGGTCATTGCCCTGACCGATCGCTTAACTCTCAGTCGCTCTTGTATTAGTGTGTAGGAGCCGACCGCAAGGATACGAGGATGTTCTCTGTAGCTTCTGGAGTCAAGCTGCCAGAGGAGGAAAAAAAAAAAAGACACAACACAGACTCCCCCCTTTTCTCTTTAATAACAGACTATACTCTAGTGGCTAGCATAGCGTCACTGCTCTGACCACAGAGGAAAATATCTGAATGAGCCATGCCTTACTTCTCTCGCTGTGGTCTTTTGAAACTTGTTGCTTTCTGTAGCCAAACAAAAGAAATGATAAGTGTGTATATGTGTGTGTACAAAGAAGAAGAAAAAAAAAGTCGCAGTGTGTCAGTCTGCTCTGTACACTGTTGCTTTCCAGGTCTCACACAAAGTTAAAGAGATCAGGCCGGGGTTTATAAACACTGCAGACTGAGCCAGGGTGGGGTAGGGTAGGGTAGGTGGGTGGGGCCAGGAGGATGAGGAAGATGGTAACCGTTTAGGAATAGTCCCCCAAAGTCCTGTTAGCCAGGCAGTTTGCAAGCAGGCAAGAAGTAAAGAAACACATTGGCTACTGGCTCCTTTTTCTGAAATGTGAGAACAAAGAGGGCTTTTAGTGGAGTGGGGTGGGGTGGCGGGGTGGGTGGGCAGGCGGAGTGCGGGTAATGTGGGGGAGGGGGTTGGGGAGGTGGGGGGGGGGAGTTAGAAACCACAGGCCAAACCACACAGCTAACTGCCTCTCCGCTAGATCACCAGCCTACAATTAGGACCTCTAACTCACTCTGCGCATGTATGTGAGAGAGGAGCATGAGTGAGTGTATTGAACACAGCGCAACCCCCCTCTCCTCTTTTTTTTCTCTCTGTGATGTCTCTTTTTCTTTTTCTCTTTCTCTCTCACTCTGTCTGTCTCCTTTCTTTTTAAGACTCCAGCCATTAGCCAGGTGACACCAGAGACCATTAGCGGCAGTCTGGTCGAATCTATCAACCTCTCTCTCTCTCTCTCTCTCTCTCTCTCTCTCCCTTTCTTTTCTCTCTCTCACCCCTTCTCTGTGTCATTTTAAACAGCTCTCCCACCCAATCAAGCCCTAAAGGGAAACTTTAAACGATCGGCCAGACAAAAGAAATACTCCATGGAAACAGACACTGCAGTGCGGCGGACAGCGGCGACGCAAGACCCATTTCATTCACTTTAAACAGTCGAGCAGACACTTCCATCACTTACCGGTGAGCTCAGATGTTTCAGGGGTTACGGTAAAAGCCGCACAGCGCTGCCACGTGTGTATGTTATCCACTGACAACAGGCGCTGTAATATAAGTTAATGAGAAATCCGATGACATACTAATAACGATGAGCAGCATTTCTAATCAGGCTCTTATTGTTTGTTGTTGTTATTTTACACGATGACTCAGCAGATTTAACATCCAAACTCATCCAGCATTATCGAAGAAATGTCAAACCTTTTTTTTTTTTTTGCGGGGCGGCTCTCCAAAATGTAAGGATTATTTAGAAGCTACATTAAGTATGAGGAGCTGTGAGGCAAAAGTTTCGCAAATTGTTTTTCCTGTGAAATGTGTGTGTGGTTGTCTGAAGCAGCAGGCAGTCATAATGATTTCCAAAGGGCCTCATCTGAGGGACCAGCCTGCTGAGTAGAGGACATTTCTGACTAATGAGCTGCTAAATATATCCCTTCCACCCCCCAGTTTCTCCTATCTTCTTTTATATTCTTTCTTTTTATTCTTTTTTATTATTATTATTATTGTTGTTATTCTTTGCTTCCTCTTTTTTCATTGTGTTTTTTTGTAGCCATCTTTATGCTTTCTAGATTTCTTTTGTTGTTTTTTTGTCTCCTCCAAATCTAACCAAAGTCTCTCTCTCTCTGTCTCTCTCTCTGTCTCTCTCTCTCTTTCTCTCTCTCTCTCTCCTTCTTTTGATGTGTGTTCCTCAAGCCCACTGAAACAGTGTGGGCTGATTTCTCTTTATTTTTTTTTCCTCCCTTTTTTTCGTCACACCGTTAGTCAACAGCAACATCCTGTTCGAACAAGTTCATCAGCTTATGCACAACGCGCCGAGCATCCTACATATGACTGGATTTGCCAACCGTTGAGACACACGTACTGAGCAAGAGCGAGACAAAAGCACAATCAAAGCCCATGACGCGGGCACCGCATGAGTTGTTTTCTTTACGACAGGAGTGTAAGGTGTTACATGGATGACCAGTTAAAGCCTCGGGGGAATATTTCGATGTAATCCACTCAGAAAAAATCACGATCTTGATGCATAAACAAAGGAGATGGCTGTCGTTAGCAAGTACAACCGCACATCCTGTCACTGCTTCACAATAAAGCCCTCTATCGGTTTTATTAGAGACTCTTACTGTGAAGCAGCAGCAGTAAATGTTTGGCTCGCACAAGTGGTGTTTTTTTTTTTTAAGCAGCAATTACCACTCTAAACCACAAAATATTCTCAGATAATACAGAAGCCGCTAAAGTCGTGACAGCTGTATACAATAAGGCTATTAAAAAAAGGGGGGGGGGGGCTTTCACGCTAAAAACAGTGCCTACTTGTTTAAAGAAACCTATCTATAAGTGCATAGAGGTCCACTCAGACACAACCAGTCAGGCAAGCGCATAAAGTAAACCACTTATCCGACAGACTGGCTGACTTTGAGCTGAGGGGAAGGGCTGGGCTCTACATGTGCTATCCTGCCGCATTTGTGTTGCTGGTTGTCAGGAGAGGAGGAGGAGGCGTACAGCTGTTTCTCTTTAACTGATTGCATTTCAGCAGAAAATGCTCCATCATCTCTTGTGTCTCTCCTGCCATTTCTGCCTCATTACATGTTTGATAGCGATAGTAGCCAAAAAAGAATAAAAAAAAAAAAATTAGATGAGATGACAAACGGCAATTCGCAATACTTTGCTTTGCTGATGACTCTCCAGAGAGAAGTGGGAGCAGAACAGAATCGGATTCAGAAGAGCTGTTAGGGATTAAACGCCCTTCCTCGTAGATACCTTTTTGGTATTGCTGCGCGGCTTCTGTGTCGCACAGGCTTGAGCTCCGGCCTGAACTTCACGGCTTCCTTAGTGTCTATCCCATCCCTCTTAGTCACAAGCTTAAGTTGAATTTTCACCTGAGTGCACGCTCATGTCTAACGCTAGGGTCTTTTGCTATTAGTGCTTAGTCTTTCCGATCTGCTCCTCATTATTTCTTGCTATTCTTTTTGCGCTGTAGACTCTCATTCTCATCATACTGTAACCAGTTCATTAATGGAGTGTTGAGATGTTTAGTGGCCAGTTGGCTTAGCTCCACTCTAATGCCCTCTGTCCTTATTACATCATCTGTAAACAGCTCCCTGGTAACAAACAGCAGCTGACGGCGTCGGCGGCCTTTGCCATCGGCCACACTCGAGTCCATTTGGATAATTGTGTCAGGATTTATGAGATGCTTGTATGTCCTGTCTCTATTAATTTCCATATCTATTTGTATAGTTTGATACTTTCACAAATGAATCCGAACACTTTAAATTGAATTTAAATCTAGTTTAGGAATAATGACAAATGGCCAACATAGGCTTTCAAAGTCTAAAGATGTTCAGTGTGAGCCACGAGCGTCAAGCAATGAATTTCTGATAGGAAAATGAAGAAATGTGACTAATCCATGACAGTTGTAAAGGAGCACCCAGCATATATTTGGTGTTATAAAGACACGCAGTGATAAACGACTGAATCGTGAACACAGGACTATAATTAACAGGCCCAGCGTTGTGTCAGCTGAGATGTGTAGGCTAAAGTCATTGTAACTTATTTTAGACTCGAGTGACAAATTAGATTTTTTTTTTTTTTATATCACTTCACCGGTTTTAAAATAACTTGATGACAAGAGGCTTCACATCATCTTAAGTCGCCATAATGAAGCACATAAAAGCACAGCACGCATAAATCAGTTACCGTATTGTTTTATTGTTCATCTCGTTGACCTTTATTCACACTCTGAATTGCTCTCAAAGCTTCCAAGTCGTTGAGGTGTGCCTGTGTCTGCGCTGGCTACAGGCCCATTCAAGCTCTGGATGATGACAGAGTCTCATATCTGTGTTTGCGTTCACAAGCTGTTTACTGCGCTCCAGACAGCAATATAAACTGTACTTTGTATCTTCCTCATGATGGTAAACAGGCGTCATTGTTGGGAAGTCTCACTGGAGTTCCTCCTGTTAGCCCATTTCCCTATCATCTGGTCTTTTTTTTCCTAATTCGAAGTGAAATTTATGTGCCAGAAATGTAGAAGTGAGATTATCTATTTGTTTTCTTAAAAGTGGTTCCATTTCCAATAATGCAATACACTTTTTTATTTACATATATACCAGTTTGAATGTAGTGTATATCCTTAAAGAAAACACTTGTTGGCTTAAAAGTGAATATAGGAAGACTTGAAGTTTTCTCCAACTTGTCTTGACATGGCGTGCTTGGCTAGAACATAATGTTCATGGAGAGTTGCCCAACAGCTTGAGATTTTCTCTTGGGAATGGCTCATTTTCGTTGCCAAGTACAGGTAAGCGGAGGATGACGATCACAGGCTTCATTTTCTTTTCAGTAGAAACAGAGGGTGGGCATGTCTTGATCATAATTTTGGCCTTCAGTCTTCACCCGCGTCATTTAATATTTAACACGTGAACTCTCATCGATGTATTCTTTTTAGAAATTCCTTGCTGCTTTTTATTTATTTTGCATCCTCCTCCCCCACTCACTCTCTCCCTCTCTCACACACACACACACACACACAGCAGCAACTACACTCTTTGATCAGCTTACCCTTCATGACTAGGAGATTAGTAGCAGCTTTTAGTACACCATTCATTGTGCATTTTGAGATCTGCGTTACACAGCGCGTTAGCCTATAAGCGCCGCGTCGTTGTCAAAGAACGCCAGGACAGACTGCGCACCCTCTTCACTCAGCGGGGCGAGCTGCATGTGTTGGGAGAGCTCCTACGCACGCTCGTACTCGCTGCCATTTGTTCACCCTCTGGCTGAGCAGTTGCTCCATCAAAGTTCATTTGGACTTCATTAGAGTGATGACGGAGACAGGGTTGAAACACTGACTGCATTGTTGAATGATCAGAGATTTGAATGCTGCAGAGTGCGAGGTGCCATCTGCGCCCTTTGTTATTCTTAACTTTACGTGAGCACGATCGGTATGAGTCCTCCTGCTCACCGCATCATATCTCTTACAGTTAGTAGTCAGCATGTTCGAAATATGCACTAATAAATTCAGAAAAGAACATCCAGCCAGCCAACACCTTTTTAGTAAAGATAAGATATTCCATTATTAGTACCACAGTGAGGAAAGCATTAAAAGATTATTAATAGACAGTATTATTGGTGTCAAATGATAAAATACCTGAGTTGACTGTTATTGCACATATTTTAAGTTAGACATATAAACACACACATACTGCACATTTGACCTGAAGAACAGTAGTATATCCAAAATATTTCATCTTATAATACATAGTTGCATTAGAGCCCAACTTGCCTATCTATACAGAAGTTTGTCATAAGACTTTAATAACCACATTATCGCTAAAAAAAAAAAAAGTTGAACATGCAACACTATCAGCCAATATATTGACAGCCAGTATAACTGCCTAATTCTGGCATCTGCCCCTAAAATCCAATGTCAGTCAAGCCCTACATTTCCATATCACACTTCAAACAGCACATCATCATGTCAGAGCCGGTAGGCAGGGCCGGGATTATCTCCCCTCGACTTTCACCTTCAACAAATGTCCCAGGCAACAGCGCTCATTCTTCTACCGGCTGGCAGTTCTGCTGAAATATGATCAGCCCACAGTTGCATTGACAGTTTTTTTTTTTTTTCTTGTGGGGGAGGAGGGTGAGGGGAGGTTGTGTGTCTGAACACATGCACGTGTGTGTAGGAGGGGTCCCACACACTCTTTTGTTTTCCTCTGAAAGCTGAGTAGAAGGAATGTCTGCCTCCCAGCTGTCCTTAGCGGCCAGGGTGATAGAAAAGAGAAGAGGGGGAGCTCACTGTTCGCCTTCGCTAACATCTTCCCATCTGTTACTCGAGTGCGGAGAGAGTGTGTGTGTGTGTGCGCGCGCGTTTGCAAGCTTGTATCTTAAGGTTGAGGAGAGGGTCAAACAATAGTGTACTCCCCTCACCCCCTCACACCCTCACCATTTCACCCATTTCACCCGCTTTGGCCTCTCATGCATATTTAACCCTTCAAATGCAAAGTTTGCCTGTTGTCTCTTTTTTTTTTGGAAGCACGCTGCTTAAATCTGTCACTGCCCCCCCACCCCCCTACTAACCCATCCCTCTGTGAAAGGGGGGACAATAGGGGTGTAATAGCAGCACACGTTGCTTGTTAAAAGCATTGCAACAGCAGGGGAGGAACGGGCATAGGAGTGTGTGTGGGGAGGGAGGGGGTTTGGAGGATGTTTCTGTCTGTTTAGAGACTTCCTTCACTCCTTGTGTACACATGTATTGTGTGTGTGTGTGTGTGTGTTTGTGTTACAGCTGCGGGAAGAGGAGCGATAAGTGGACGGTTCTCTGTAAATGCTCTTTTTGAAATCCCGAAGCTGTTTAACTCAGGTTTTCTGGCAAACGTCCTGTTTAATGTGGAAATGACACTGTTGGTTTTGGCAGCAGTGAGGTTTTTTTTTTTTCGTTTTCTTTTCTTTTCTGTTTTTTTTTTTTTTTTTCTCCTGACGTGCGTTCTGATGAAATGTACGCCTATAGCTCCGTCTGACACTCCGATTCATACCCTGAGCTACCAGACTGTCCACACACGAACACACACACACATATATAAAACACAGAGAGGATGTCAGCAAGTAACACAAACCTGCTGTTTACAAAGGTGCCTCGGGATACTTCCATCCTACACGTCCATGGTCTGTACTGTCCAGCTGTTTGCGTGTTTGTTTGTGTAGTTAAAGGCCTTAGTATAAACATACCAGCACCTTCCGACACACCACATCTTTATTCTTCATCACTGAAGTCATCCTCTTTCTCACAGTCTCTCTGCCCCCCCCCCTACACACACACACACACACACACAAGCCCAGCACACGGAACAACAGCAGAATTTGGAAAAAATGGGTTTCACGCTTTAAGGTTTCAGCTTTTTTTTTTTTTTTTTCTTCACTCCAGTAACACAAGACTACCTTTTCATTAGCTTTTTTTTTTTCTTCACATTTTCGTTCCCATGACCTTTCCCCCCCTTGTTCAACAATACTCACTTTAGTTCTCTTACCGTCTTTCTCTTACAGTCAGTATCCAGCTGTTATAAGTGGACAGAATATGAAAGTAGAAATGTCTATGTGTGTGTG
>JANJYP010011049.1:10362-23979 GCA_024605115.1 Rastrelliger brachysoma | reverse complement strand
TATATATATATATATATATATATATATATAAAAACACAAAACCTATTCACAAGCTCCTTTGCAGACCCTCCCATGAAAGACTATATGCTGAAAAGAGAACAAAGTATTTCCAAACAAATCTTTTTGTGGGTGAATAAAAGTGCAGCAATGGTTCAGCAAGCATATTATGAAGGGTGGGTACATCTGTACAGTCAACACTCTGAAGGAGAATGATACACAAGAGCCACTTCTGGGAGTGCCAAACATTTTTTAGTCTTTATTGGCTTAGCTCTTCCTTTCAACTTTGAAGCTGAGTGTTTGTTGTGTTTCCTTTATAGCAGCTACCATTACACTGTTGAAACATGTAATCTGGACCTAGGAGATAAATCCCATGTACATGAATATTTTTGACACTGTTGCATGGAATTGCTAAGACAGAAAGTGGTGAAAATGATTGTTTTCATACATAAAAATACAGCCTTCCACTTGTGGTAAATTCATTATGCTGCTCCCTTCTTAGTTTCTTTTTCTTCCAGCAATTGAGTTGTACTTCTTTTACATAAACCTAAACAGCTTGACGTGAATATGCATGTCATCAGCCCATACTTTATTTGGCTGATTATATATAACAAAACATGCATGCACACACACACACANACACACACACACACACACACACACACACACACACACACACACACACACACACACACACACACACACACACACACACACACACACACACACACACACACACTTTCTCCCAATAATAAAAGCCAACTTATTTGTCTGGCAGCATAACCCATATGGTCTGCAGGCAATCTGTACACACACACACACACACACACACACACACACACACACACACACACACACACACACACACACACACACACACACACACACACACACACACACACACACACACACACACACACACACACACACACAAAGAGAACCCATTTCTTCTTTTCGTCTGACCAGAGTTTATTTCACTAATTACAGCCCATATGGCCAAAGACAAACAAACACGTGCACACACGCTACAATGAGGATACTATATTCCTCGTTATGTAAACATCTTAGTCATCTAACATCTGGCCCTACACCTAATGACAAGCCTATTGCCTGTGATCAAAGTGTATGTACACAAGTGTGTGTGACATTATAATAATGACTTAAAGCACATGAGGAACACACTCTTTGAGCAGTGTGATTACCTGCCAGAGTGCTCAGATCTCTGGAGAGCTTCAGATTGACAACAGGCCTCATTTGTATAACTGAATCATTTGTACATAAATAATGGTCAATATATGTCATGGAAAACATTTCAAATGTAAATTAGACAGCCAGGAGTAATTACAGTCATTTGGAACAGTGTGCACCATGTATTTCAAATGGGATTTTGGCAAGCATTTCAGTGTCAGTATCTGCTGAAATATTGACTAGTACAAGACATGTTTGAGCTATACATTTTGAATGCCACAAGAGATGAGGAATTTTGACATTTTGGAAGAAAAGCGCTAAAAATGCAGAACACAGGTTAACCATCTCCTTCCATTTATGAGTACTGAGGTTTGTGCGCATATACACATCCATTATGTGTAATATCCATGCCTGTGCTTGCATATCTGTTAGATATTATGTGTGTATGTGCCCAGATGGACCTATCCTTCTCCTCTCTTGAAGCAGCAGCGCAATGGCCTCATCCAGACTAATCCTAGCATAACCAAAAACCCTCTCTATTTTTAAAGGCAGACAAGGCAGGATGGTAGAATAATTGGGAACAGTTGTAATCCTTAAATGAATAAATCGGGCAGATGTGTTATTCAAAGGAAAATACAAGAGTTTCTGGAACATAGCATCTCGGACTTACTCACTGGTTATTTAAAGGAATCACCAGGGAAAGTCGATTTAGAAGAAGCACGGTGGAAGGGTGCAGGATAACATTAATGGATAAAGTGGTTACTTAAGTGTTGTCGGCACTTAAGTGCTGCTGGTGGGAGAGTGGGGCAGCAGGAGTTGTGAGTTTATTAAGACGTGCCTTTGTCAGGTCAGGCTCCTTTTTAGAAGTGTGTTTTTCTTTAATAAATCCAGATAATTTTTAAGCAAAGACACTAGCATTAGTGGTTATAGTAAAATGCTACTGAAGTATCAGCAAAATCTTACTTTGACAATCCAGATGTGCTATAAGAAAAGGTCTTGAAAATTTATGTGATTGAACACAAACCACTACAGGAGCATATTTGAAATCTTGAAACTTGTTTTATGATTTCTCTTGTGTGAATGGCTTTTCTTTAACATAGGTCACATGCAGTTATGGTTATTACTTAGGGACTTATTCATTGCTGATATTAAAACACTAAACTACAGTAGCTGTTATTCAGATCCTGCTGTCTCCAATTCCAGCATCTCTGATTCTCTCTCTCTTTGATTATGATGATGTAAGATATTTAGACAATACAATGAAAAGAGTGTTATTTTACTGCAATCTAAAAAAATGTGTGCATAGAGTGTTGAGGGTAATTGATCTTTGATGCAATATTTTTAATTTAAATACTATACAGTATATAATATATTTTTTATACTCTAGTGGTTTCTTTGGTAATGGTTCATTGCAGCTGAGTGCCCATAAAATAGGCAATCATCACTGCAGACTGTGATGAGTCTTTGACATGCTCTTAGAAACTCTACTCTTAGAAAGTCTACAAAAGCACCTCATGTGCATATAGATGCTGGTTTACACCACCAGCAACTGTTATGGTCATGCACAATTGTCTGTATCTATGTCTGTAGATGTGAACACAGAATGATCTGTTTACAAATGCCACACTGTTGATATTGTATGTATGCAGCCTACCAGATGACATCACTGTTTTTCCTACAGCATTCCTCCAGGGCAGTCAGACAAATCTAAAAGAACTCTGACCATGGAGAAAGCACACTTCACCGCATGTACAGAAGGTGCGCCTACACGCAACCAATGTACATTTTATTAGAAATAAATACAAAAGTAAGTGATAAATCATGTGACCACTATATTATTTATTGTTTAGCTTATGAATTATAATTCAACACTTAACATAAAAAATAAGAATATCATGTTTTGTTTTGTCTTTCAGATAAACTATTCTGTACCAAACTAGTGCTTGGGGAAAGAGTGAATGTGTTCTGTTCTTGGAAAAAGTCAGATGATATTTCTTTTACTCCATGGCATGTTGGATAATGTTTTGTTTTTGGCCTCAGGGACCACGAGATTTTGAAACAGGAGAGGGAACAATACCCTAAGAGATGCACATAGGCAGACACACATGCATGGATAGACACACAAACACACTTTAGCACACACTTATGCTCTGGCCTTACACACCCTTACACCCTCCTGTGTCCTCTTCACAGTTTGGAATAGCCTTGCAGTAACTAGTAGATGTCGCTGCACATAAAATGACAGCAACATCTCCAAAGGCAAGAGCAGATTTCTCTATGCTGAGAGAGCTGTTTTACTTTCCCTGGTCAACACACACACACACACACACACACACACACACACACACACACACACACACACACACACACACACACACACACACACACACACACACACACACACAAAGATGCCTGGGTCATCAATAGGGCATGTCCCTTTAAGGAATACAAAAAACATAACTGCAATTGAGCAAACATAAAGAGACCACATTTAAAAACTTGAATGCCACCAAGAAAGTACATTTTCTGGCTGGCATACCATGTATTATAATTATAGTATGTGTGTCACAAGACAAAAACTATTTTGTATCTGTGATCAGCTCTTTTCTGATGACAGCTAATGTCAGCAGGCTGTAATTCTCAACTAGTTACAAATGAAATTTACAATTGATTTAAGATTATTCTATTAATCTATTTATTTATTTTTTAAACTCTGAAGAATTGGCATGAGGCTACATCTCTGACCTCCTTTCTTTCTGTCCATATTCAATTTATGTATATCCATATTGTTCTTAGTTGGACCGGCCATGGACCAGCTCCATAACCCTCAATGTCTGTGTGTCACCATCTGACTAACTTACTGAGTTATTTAAAGCCCAGTGTTGGAGTTCCATCATTGCACTCTTAAAATGAATTGGCCCAAACTGTTTGTATTACATGCTCAGGAGACATTTACAATGGAGTCCCAGGCACAGCTCACTCTCAGTGGGACAGGTGTGTTCACAGTATTTGTGTGCTCTGAATGACATAATAGTGTGGCCATAAAGTCACACAGCTGATGGATTCTCAGGCTAGCATGCTAATCCTACATAAACATTTTCAAGAGGCCATATGTTTACAGCCATTTGCACATACACTACCACTCAAAACTTCTCAGTTTTTCTAGTTTTTTTCAAACTCTTCAAGTCCAATAAATAGCTTGAAATAGTACAAAAGGTATGTGGTGAATTGCCAGAGTGGTAAGGTTGACCAAAACTGAAAAATAATGTAATATTTTATAATTCCAATGAAATTTCAGAATTACACAAAAAGGCCTTTTTCAGGGAACAAGAAATGAGCTAACAACAAACTGCCACAATTGAGGTTGATCAACCCTTTAATGTTGGTGCAACCAATTCCTACATGTGTCCCACATTTTCTTGGTCATTTGCAACCCCATATGTACATATAAAAGTAGTGTTGGAACACACTGCTGTACCATACCCTCATAAGCATTATTTGAACTGCTGACAGTAGTGTTTTAAAAAATAAATAAATAAATAAAAATCATAACACTTTCCTACAGAGAAATTACAAAGAAAGTCAAAAGTGACAGGAAGATGTCCTGTATGATTTTCAATAAAATGTGGAAAAATTAGGGTGTTCTAAAAGTTTTGTTTAGTAGTGTAGAAACAGATGAAAGCCGTCTGAGTTCACACATAATTAGAATAGTTAAAGTTAAGTTCTCTTTTGAATTGTTAGTGCAACTGCATTTATACTTTTTTTTAACTTAAACTTTACTTAAACACACACTTGCTTCACAGGCTCAAATGTGTAGCTACAATAGTTAGCTACACATTTCTAGTGTGCTCTGTGCATGTGATGGAGGAATACACAGTGCATGTTGGGGCATGGTCTCAATAGCTCTGCAGTAATCAGTGTGCACAGTGTGTGTTGTTTTCCAACTATATTTATGTTCCCTATTAAGAACATACCTTCAATTTAGTAAATTTCCAGTTTATCCCCGTTAATTCCCATAAATTCCCATCCAAGTTTGAAAATTTCTAGAAATTTGCAACCCTACCAGAAACCATTCTTTCTATGGCTATGGTATTACATTAAAATATGCTGCTGTCTAAATATGGTAATTATGCAATCTGGCTGGGTGTCCTGCAGTCTATAGCACAGTTCTGCACTTAACCTAAAATTCATAATCGAATTCAGTCACTCCAGGCTCAAATCACACACTCTTGACATGCATAGAATGAGGACTGCAGCCCATTATTGGGTTTCTGACCGATAGTTTATTAATATTGCTTTAAATTATGTAGATAATAACTGCTGCAAAAGTGCTAAAAAAGATCCAACCACAGAGTTCCTGCTGTTCATCTATCCATCAAACTAAGTGTGGGTGTATATGAGTGTGTGTGGGCGGGTGGAGGACAGTTTTACTAAAGAGTTCCTGCTGTCCCTTCATCCGTCAAACTAAGCAGTATTAGAGGAAGCTGTATGTCCCATCAATTATTCCCCTCAGCACATCCATTATTGATGACTGCAACTTAAAATAAGACACTGAAGGACTGACAAGGCATTGAGCTAAGTGAAGACTGTGAGTGTGTAGATTTTTGTGTATGGGGGAACATATGTGTGTGTATACTATGTGTGGAAATTCAGTCTATTGCTTGCAGTATGTGAGTGACAGATAGCTAAGTTAAGTTTGACAGGAGGATCTTAGAGGGGGTAAACAGTCTTACTGATTAGGTCATTTCTTCTCCCAAGGCCAGAAAGTATTCTGACATTCAGAAGAGAGAGGCAACCACAAAAAATTATTTTGTGCTCTGGCTCTGCACTAATTCTAAAAATAAATAAATAAATGTGTCTAAACATACCACATTTTTTAACCTCATTTTATGTGAATAAGTATTTATGTCAGATCCTGCTGCTTTTCATTTACAATTGTGTCTGGTTGCTCATGTCACTATATTTCTGTCTAAACTCCATTAACATTAACAAAGTGGAAACACATAATGAAGAGATTCATACAAGCTACCTACTATCGACAAAATAAAGAACTAATTGTATTTCTGTGATTTTGCACTTCCTTAAATTTGGAAGACTTGCAAGTAATTGATGAATATTCATTGACGCAGCATAAGTTAGAATATTGTCACTTAGGCTTGGGTATGAGTCACACTTACAAAACTTCTGAATCCAGTATTTCGTATAATGCAATTTGATAGCTTTTTTCGGACCCTGTGAGTGTAAGCACAGCTGAAACACAGCTGTACTGATTAAAATAGGAGTGTCTCTGCTCTGCCAACATGCCTGTAAGATAGATGCCTGAAAAATGCAGCAGAAATGCTGTCTGCAACACTTGGCAAATGCTGTCTCATATGGCACGCAGAATGAATCATACTAAAAACTGGACAGTTGTATCTGTCCTACATACGGTATGTTAAATTTGAACTGTCTGAAGTCTATTCATCTAGATACACCTATAATGCTCATCAGATTGCTACAGCCAGAAATTAAGCAGTCATCAGTATACTTATATACTTTAAAAAGCAAATCCACAGTGCAAAGCTGACTGTTTTTCCTCTTCGTAAACATCTAATGTTTTGTATTTAATAACAAATGGGTAAGCACTTATCAACTAAATGAGAAAAATAAAATATCACACAGTTATGCATTGACATTGGCAGAGTCCTTCATTTAGATGCATGTAGACTTCCTTTATCCTAATCATGTTTACTGAGATAGTCCAAATTTATCAAATTATTAATTAATAATTTAAACAATTAGTTTGACTTCATTTTTAAAACAAGTTCCTACATTGCTTGAGTGCTTGGATCAGCAACTCTGGTAAAATGCTTTGTAACAGTTGTGCAACAACAAGGGAGGGTAAACCTTTGTGCTTTGTTCCAAATCTGCACTGTTTACTGTAAATCCATATATTCCTGAGATGTGGGTCGCTGCCGTTTTCTTTCATTGCTTTAGAACTTAGAACTGTCTGTGGTACAACACATACACGCATGCACGCACGCACGCACGCACGCACGCACGCACGCACGCACGCACGCACGCACACACACACACACACACCTGCTCTCCTTTCTTTCCTCTCTTGCTTCCTTTCTGTGTCTGGTCCTGTCTTGTCTCAAAGCATGCCAGTGGCCATGTCTCTCCCCATGTGGCCAGTTGTGTCACAGGTGATCCATCACCACAGGTGGAGGCTTATTATTGGGTGAACGCCATGGGCCAGCCGATCTGACAAATCAGCTGTAAATGCCAGTCCACAGCTGAATGCTCTCATTGGTTCTGACAGGCACAGCGGGCCTCATGCCAGCTTCATGCCCCCTAGACCCCAAAAACCAGGTGTAGGCAGGTATGTGTGTTTGTGTGTGCCTTTTTCTACTACATTATTCAGCACCTGCTGTTGGGGGTTTATGTTTCTGGATTTTTCCCCTTGTTCTTTTGACTCTACAGTACACAGTATAGTGGTGAGCTGAGTGTGTGTCTGTGTGTACATGCTTCTATGTGTATGTGCACTCATATGCAAGTGTCACCCAGGTCTTTCTGTCCACATGCACATTCAGCGCTTTTCTGCAAAAAGCTAAACCCAGAACCAACTTTCTTATGACTTGGGTTTCCTCCAGAAAACTTTTGTGCTTACCAAAAGCTTTGCGATTTATTTCTTGCACATCCTTGGGTCAAAGTTGGTCAAATTATTTTCGTCATTACCATGCACATACTGTCAAGCTTGCCTGGCTCTCAACTATATTCATCATGTTCCTCAACATATGGTCTATTTTCCATGTCAATCAAATAAGACATTTTGACAAACTACATCTCTATAGACACAATGTGGAAATATGACATTTGAACATATAAAATACTTTTTCTTCCACCAAAGGCTAGCCTACATGGGGTTCCATTCAGGTCACCCCACATCTAATGATTTCCCAATATCACAAAATCAAGGCCAATCCTGTCTCTTGAAAATTATGCCTCTAGTATCAATTTTTTTCCCCAGATACATTGTACTACAGCAGCATATGTTAATGCTACCTGGATAGAAGAAAAGACTTACGTACTTTTTTCTTGAGTGAAAGAAACTTTACATTAAAGGTTGATTATGTAGAATGAGCAGAATATTGCCATCTAGTGTGTCTAGATCGTAGTCGCAACTACAAAAAATAATTCCAGCAGTCGGGTTACCAGGATTGTTGCCAGCTGTGTCAACCCATCAGCCTGCACCCTGTCAAGTGATGAATCTTTTTTTTTTTTAAGATTTTTTTGGCACAGATGCCTTTATTGTAAAGTTGATAGACAGGAAATGGGAGAGAGAGAAGTGGTAGACATGCGGAAAAAGGACGCTTCAGCCAGGATTCAAACCGGTGTCTGCCACCTAAGAGTAGATCACCTCATTTTATTAAACAGACTGAAGCACCTGTCGGCCTCTCTGGTACTGTTCTAACTGGTTCTGCTCTTATCTCACAGATTGATGTTTCTTTGTAAGTTTGGATACATGTTCCTCCAGAATACATGAAATTAGGTGTGGGATGCCCGAAGGGTCATTTTTAGGCCCAATTCTCTTTAATCTTTACATGCTTCCCCTTGGGAAAAGTCATCAAGAGACACGGCATCAGCTTCCACAGTTATGCTGATGATAGGCAGCTGTATCTAGTTGTGTCTCCTGATGACATAGGGTCACTTGATGCCCTTTTTAACTGCATTTTAGATATCAAGTCATGGATGGTAGACAATTTCCTACAGCCCAACCAGGACAAAACAGAGGTTTTAGTCATTGGTCCTGAAGGCAAGAGAGATACAAGATTTTAAACCTTCACAATGTGTTAAGAACCTGGACATCATTTTTGACTCCGAGCTTAGTTTTCTTCCTCATATAAAGAACATAACAACGGGACGGGAGTAACATATGCCAATTCTTGTCATCTTCCAACACTATTCAGCCACACATTTTGACTGATAAACTGTTGAAATTTTTTAACTTGGATTCCAATTTGGTGGGCTAGATTTTGAATTCTTGACAGATAAAACCCAGAGAGTGAAGGTAAAATAACAGGAGCAGTTATGTTAGATTTTAGTGCAGCATTTGATGTAATTGATTATCATTTAAATTGACAAGCTGGAATGTTCTGGTTTTAGTCAAGCTGCAATTATCTTGATGAAGAGTTATATTTCTTATGGAACTCAGAAGGTTTTTTATTAGGGTAGTTTGTCAGATTGCAGTAGTTTAATATGCAGAATACTCCAAGATACTCCGAGAGCACTCCTGTTCTCAATTTTTATTAATGATCTGCCCCTAGCTGTGAAGCAAGTATAACAATGTATGCAGATGATTCTACTGTGTAGTACACAACAACTACATGCCAACAACTAAATCAAGTTTTGTCTAGTGAAGTAAATATAGTATATGACTGGATTAAAACAAACAAGTTAGTTCTAAATATATCCAAATTTAAAGGCATTGTTTTTGGGTAATGACATAACTTGATTTCTAAGCCCAAACTGGAGGTTTCGGACAAAGTAAAAGAGGAAGTTGCACATCTTGTAGGTGTTTTGGTGCTGTGTGTGGTGTGTGGACCCCAAGAAGACTAGCTGATCACCTAGGCATTCAGCTAATGGGGGATTCTTAAATATTAAAAAAATATATATAAACAAATTTGATAATATGAAAAGACACATTAAGAAATAACTTCATCCTTTGACTAACAGTGTCCGGTGCTTTTTTTTTTTCCCACCTGTTTACCATGGCTTTTTACATTTTCCATACATTTTCCCTGCATTGTGCACAAAGTGGTCTGATGACAGTATTATGTATGGAAAAAAGGATCAAAGGCATTTTGCGATCATTTTAAAAAAGCTTTCATCTACTGCCTTATCGTTACATGACGTTAAACCAGCCCTATTTCATGCTTTCTCCTCATGATAACCTCGCAGAAAAAGGCTTTAATGCTGATTTTTGAGGGCCTATGATTCATCCATTTATGCTGACTAAAAATAAGCCTCTCACATGCCAAGTAAGCATCCACATAATCCAGCCCTTGACTTTACAGGTTAAAGACTGTTTAAGCAGGCCAAGGAAGACTGCAGGCTTAAGAAAAGCATGTGAAACATTAAAATGATTTGTTTTCTTAATCATTTTTAAACAAATTTCATATAACAAGAAGCATGTCTAGTTTGAGCTAGAGTGCCAGAGAAATGGAAACTAGTGTTAATTTCCTCAGATGACACTAAATGAAATATGTTTTTTTTATTTTTTTTCATGACTAAAATGAGATCAAGACAAGATGAAATTAATGCCCTTAAACACTGACTGTGACAAAATTAACACACATTTTTTGGTGACGAAAAAAGATGAGACTAAATCTACTAGATTAAATAAAAACTTAATAAAAGGTCTCCTTTCTTTTTTCATTATAGACTTACAATCAAAAAAGTGCATTCATTGGATATACGTTAGTTTTGCTTCCTACCTACACAGAGTCATCTCACGTGCTGATCTATGTTTCAATGAATGTATTCCTGCCTGAAACACACTTAACAATGAAAGATAAACTTATCTTGCCTAATTTGAGATGTCATAGCTACATCTGGGTCAATATGCTTCAAACCCATATCATACACAACTGGCTGTTTTTGTTGGGCACATAGTTCTATAGTCTTACAGAGACTCAGTTGTTGAATCATGTTGGTTCATGATAAAATATACAAATCATAATATGAATGTATTTCTGTGAATATCATGCCAGGCACCTTTGGCAACCTAGCACTCCTAATCATTCAACATATGGAGCTATTTCATCAGGTAATAATGACACCTTGTTAGATGAGTGAAAAAAGACTAAAATGAATCTATTGGTTAGACTAAATTGACAGTAATGTTAATTAAAATTATTTTTCTTTCAAAGACTAAAAAAAGGCTATTGAACAAATCAGTTGCCATGTTGCTAACACCGGCAGCTACTGGCTCACTAAATGCAGGTTGACTGTAACAATATTGTAGCTTCCTCTCTTCCCAGTCTGTGAATGGCTGGCTTTGTGGTTCATTTACACACACTGTGCCAACGCAAGTGAGTGTAGTGGGTGAGTTGTCACAGAGCAGAGGTTGAGGGAGTGTGCAGACAGAGTTGAGTGCGCAGCAGGATAGATTTTATTTAATATTTTCTGTTCAAAATTTAAAAAAAGTGTGTGTTTGTGAGAGTCTCACTGTGTGCTCACAGTGAGACTCTCACAAGCACACACTACTACAAATATAACACCACATTCAATGGACCTACAGGTTTATCAGAATTAAATCACTAACACCATCACTATTAAAATAATCACTATTCAAAGACCAGAAATAACTTACCCTCTGTCAGCTGTGCTACTTATTCTGCAAGGTTTCTTGCTATTATTTAATTTTGTTTTTATTGCAATTTATATGCACTTTTTTGGAATAACATTGTGTGAATAGGCCTATTGTTGCTGTATTTTCAATAAAGTGCAAATGATCTTTCGTTGGCTTATTTGAAACTTATCCTAAGTATAAAAAAATATCAAGTCATCAAAAACATTTTGATCAGGTAGCACTTGCAATCAAGAATCAGTATCCCCTTTTAAACCACACTATTGCTATAAAAAAATACACCTCTTTACATTGACCAAATGAAGCCCCAAAATGCTGCCTGTGTGTGATTTTAAATTGCATGCTGATGTTCCAGAATCAGAGGCATGGCATGTAACACAACAGTGTTTAGTGGTGTCTGTCCTGCTGGCACTCCCTCTTACATAGATGTTGATTTGGCTTTGTGACTCTGCTGCCAGCTCAATGGCAGAACAACAATGCATTCCATTCTGTGTTCATACATTTTATACAGAACAGCAAGGTCGAATAATGATCCAATGTTCTCTTGAATTGGCTGTATAAAAGGTTAAAGCTGTAAAAATGGTCCCATGAGACATTTAAAGACTGTTCTTATAGGTCATTTTGAATCACGGTCAGACCTTCCACAATTTTGTGATATTGCGATCACAACTATTAACACAGATTCAACTGTGTTAATAGTTGTGCGATCACAACTATTAACACAGTTGGGGGGGGGTGTCTGCTGCATATTTATAAAGAAATACTTGAAGAAATAAGAGCACTGAACTCTTTTTTTCTTTTGTTTTTTTTATTTGAATGTATATTTGATAAAGTTCAACAAAGACGTTACTGTAAATGCTACTGTATGTAACAAGTTCTACTACATGTTTCCATCTCGTTATGTTAAATATAATTCAACAAGTGTTTTTTTTATTTTAAAATTGAGACCCTTAACATTTGTTATCATAGTGTCATTTTTATGATGTAAATTGAGGGAGCAAAAACAGTATCGGCCTCCATTATCATTGGTGATTAAAAAAATCAGTAGACATCAGCCCAAAAAATCCATATCAGTCGATCCCTAATTTTAAGGCTCTGTTGGCCACAGAAATAAAAACTTTTGACATGTCGTTGCACATTTTAAATGTTGAGATATAAAATTTGTTTGGCTCCAACACATGATGGCAGTAAAACTCAAAAGCAGCCAGGGCGAGCAGTAAACAGTAGATGTCACTGATTTAGTCTAATTTCTTCAAACCATGATTAGAGTGGACTTTTGAAAATCATTGAAACAGAGCTACCTAAAAGAATATGCAGAGGAAGAACTTGGCTCTTCCTATGCTCATAATGAATTTGATTATATGCTTTGACTGATCAGGAAAAGAAAAAAAAATCATATTATTTTGCCATATGTGGCTGGGACAACTATCTGGCATTGCGACACATCTTACTACAATGCTGCCATTTACCATTACATAAAAAGCAACACAAAATCTGAATTGTTCCTCTGTTGTGACTTCAAACAACAGGCACACATGTATCAGTAACCCCAGCCATAGACATTCGTTCGCTCTGTCTCAAAACTGTGACAGACCAATCAGCGAGCAGAGATTTCAAATGATGCATTTGAACGAGTAACATGCGCCACGGCCACTCCAGTAGTCACAATTGGTTTTAAGCAGAAAGTGTCTGCCCACCATGAAGCGAATGAATGTCTCTGGCTGGGTTTCAGACGCGTAGCGCGGAATGAAATGAAGTGAAAGTGGCTGATGCATCATCAGGCTGTGAGTAATAGAGACCGCAAGTTAAAGATATAAGCAGCAGATGAAGACCATGAGAGGGGTTAGCACGAGGAAACGAAAAGGTATAGGAGAGCAGGAGAAAAAAATAATAACAGCCATAAAGAAAGAGGAGGGTGAGGCCATGGTGGATTTGAAATTGCTGCTTTGGCTTTGACACTGATGTCAAAAAGAGTCACAGGAGTGATGAGATCGACATCTCTGAAAAGGAGCAGTGTGTGTGTGTGTGTGTGTGTGTGTGTGTGTGTGTGTGTGTGTGTGTGTGTGTGTGTGTGTGTG
>JANJYP010011049.1:0-10342 GCA_024605115.1 Rastrelliger brachysoma | reverse complement strand
GAGAGAGAGAGAGAGAGAGAGAGAGAGAGAGAGAGAGAGAGAGAGTCAGAGAGAGTCAGTCAGTGAGCAGAAAAACATCTTTCCAACAACAAATCTAGAACTACATTTTCCATGTTTTAGCCACTCCAGTGTTTTATTTACCATGATTGCTGCTTCAATAAACACCAAACTTATCAGTAAATATTGATGTTACTTTATGTTACTTTTAAAATGTTACATTATTGCTGCATGGCAAAGCTGTAATAAACCGCTAGGTTTAAATTAGCAGCCCAGAAATTATAAAATGTATAATAAGAAATTAACTGCCATGGCTGCGTGATCAAATATTCATCATAACAGAATATATATTTTAGACTCACTGCTGCTCATTGACACCTGAAAGATAAAAAAAAGAAGAAATCAAAAGATATGAATGATCAGTAGCATTTCTTGTAAAACCACCAGCATGTACCTTCAAAAGGACCAAAATTGTATGAGAAATTATGGCAGAAAAACCCTCAAGAATGTCAGAAAATAGTTTAAGGGTAAAATGTTTGCATCAGGTTTTAATTTGAGAAAACATCAATAACTTTAATCTACTTTTAGTGGAGTATTCTCTTGTAAAACTCTTCCTAATGCTTTTAGGTTATCAGTTTTGTGCAGTCTATCTAAACACGCCAGGATATGGTTTTGTCACTATAATGTAACCAGTGGATGAAGGCTCTTCATTTCAGAATAAATCAGGATTTCATAATACCTTATTTAGATAGGTTTAAACAAGCCTCCACTCTCAACAGCAACACATATCCACACAACTAACAGCTATCAAACAGCATTTTAGGTCATAGTAATTCATGTCATCTGAATGAAAACTTTCTTTGTGTACAAAAAGGCATATACACGTGTCTTATAACAGTGATAAAAGTAGTCACTTCACATCATGACAACCTTTTCTCTGTTGTCTCAGTGCAGAATTTAAGTTAAGAGATGTGTGCATTTTGTCTATCAGAAGTGTACTTCTAATTTTGTTGACAGTTCCCAGGCTAAAAGCCACTACCTGTCAGTGAAGATTAACTGAAGGCCTAATGAGATTATTTGTGAGTTAATTGACTAAAGGTCACTGTCTGCACTGGTCTCATCAACAACAACACTTAAAATAACAGGTTTTGTTATGTGGTCATACCAAAAAATAGATGATGATGAAAATAAAGCTGTAAAATATGTATAGGAGGGCACAACTAAAAAGTGGAATACTAGTTTTCTTCCTTTACATGGTAGGTGTCATGTCCTGAGCACCAATTAACCATTTTGCACAACCCAAAGTAAAAAATATCAACTTGATATATTTCAAAATAAGCTAATTTCAGATAAAATCGTAAATGTGGACTTGTTAGAGGAGAGACTAAGGTATCCTATCATACTTCAGTCATTGTTCTATTTTAAGCTAACTTTAAGCATTAGCTTTAGCAAACATGGTAATTTGGAGCAACATGTCTCAGTCATTTGGGGTTGGTTGTCACATGTGGCCATATTTCAGGACGAGTTTAAGTTTCATAATGAAGTAATGCTTACTTTGTCCTTGTGTTATTAGTTGCAAAATCTAGGCTGACTTCTCACCCCATATAGGGGTAGATTTACTAAAGGTTTGCATGTATTAAAATGTGTGCAAACTCATTGCACATGCAAAAAAATGTACAAACTGATTTACTAACAGTGCGCACTGAGGGTTGTGTTTTTCAAAGGAGCAAAATAGTGTGTCTGCATCAGTTAGTATGCTTGCCACGATGAATATGGGGTGTTTACACGCAATTATGCGTGTGATAGGAGGAGAAAATGTAAATATATTTATTTAGCACATGCAAGGTGATTTATCAAACCTGAGATCAGTTTTGCTCACAGAGATTGCGGCTCTATTTCAAAATGAGGTGCAAACAGTTTGTGTGCGTAAATGCGCACACATGGCTGCAGAAAGACAACTGCACCTGCTCTTCAATGTTGGTCTTAATTCTATAGGGTCTAATGTCACAGCACTTTCATCTCTCCGAACTCTCCATGCTACAAGAAACACGCAAATCCCTCATTCAAATAGGCGTGTCTCCTCTACGTTTGCACCTAATGCCATTTACGCAAACACTCTTAGAAAATCACCCGGAATGCAGGGTTCAGCCCCACACGCAAAATTTTAGCACGTGCACGCAAATTAATACACGCAAATTGGGATCTTAGTAAATCTGGCCCATAGTGTGACAGCTTACCTCATGGTGGGGCACCATGTCACATGTTCACACTCTTCATTTGATTGCTTATAACTCTGCATTGACACAAGATATGAAAATGACATGAATACAAAATATATCTGAGACTTTGGTCTTTCATCTGGTACACATTTCTTTTTTATATGATGTATTGATTCCATGAAAACAAGCCCCAGTCTCCCCNTGTGTGTGTGTGTGTGTGTGTGTGTGTGTGTGTGTGTGTGTGTGTGTGTGTGTGTGTGTGTGTGTGTGTGTGTCTTGGAACCTTTAAACTTTCATGTACACAGGCCTCTGTCACAAGTTTAAGCAAAAAATACAGCAGAGGCATAGCTTTTAGTCATACGTGCAAACACATGCACATTTCAGTGACAGTGGCCACACTCAAATGAAGCATCAGTTAAAGTTAGTTCAAGTCCTCGGTAATCAAATGGCAGACATGACTGATCAGCATCAGCCATACACCAATCACAACCATCCTCATAACAAGGCGGTCCATTAAAATATGATTCCAAAATGCGCTGATCTTGGTACACCAACACTGTTGCTGGCTAAATATATTTCAAGGTACAAGAATGCCATAAGTTTAGGTTTCTAATGTGTTGGTTCATTGCTTACCGTCTATGTGCTTGCCATGTCGCCTCTTAAGTTGGATGATAGATTTGTCATGGGAAAGGATGTCTTTGAAACCCAAAAATAAGAAGGATTGAAAGAAACTGCTGAAGAGCAGTACTGTCAGTTGTAGCTCCCGCCTGGCAAGAAAAAAACTGGCAGTGGTGAAGATCATCAGCGCCACATTGTCTATGCTCTTTTGGGGATCAGCCATAAAGAAGCTTTTAAATCTTCGTCACAAACCTCCAGGACTAGTCAGTCTTGCTATTATTCTTTCCACAGTCCATCAAAGATGAACTGTCAGCTGTTACAGCACCACCGCAAATGCTGGCACTCAGGCCTGTTCCAAAGAAGATGCTCAAAAATGCATCCTCAAATGTATCCTCATTTTCCCTTGTTGTGGGCGTATTTAGAGGATACATGGCTGCTATCCTCAGTAGCCTCATATATCCCAAGATGCTTTATGCACCGCTGCTCAGGAAAAAATGAAAATTGACAAAAGTGACTGAGGCAAATGACGGAGAGAGTGAGAGAGCAGGGAGAGGAGTGTGAGGCTCTTCTCTGCTCAAGAGGATGGTGGACCGATGTTGGCTGCATAACAATTGTGTATATTGTTATAATTTATTATATGGCATATAGGTATTGTTACAGGGCTACTGGAAGCTCATCTATCTATCTATTATGGGTATGGACCTGGCAAAACCGACATCGCCGTACCACACTTTTCCTAAAGTGGCCCACAACGCGCAAAATATTATAATAATAGGTGCTACGCATTGTTGGCTTTTTGTTCATGAATGGTGGTGATGTAAGGTTAGGGGCAGGAACATCTGGTGACACAACCAGGAATTGCTTCCGAAGGCTAGACTGTCCCATATGGCCTACAGATTGCAGATTTGAATTGGACTTTTATTTAGCATTATTTCAGACATGGCTACGTCTATGAATCCCAAAAATCTTTCTCTGTAAAAGCAGCAACATTGTAAACTAAATCAGGCCCTTTCCTGTGGAGCACATGGATCTTTTTCACAAAGTGAGCCTACATGACTGGGCCTATGATAGTACATCATTTTAATATTTCAAATAAATCCTATTGGCTTTGCTGCTTGCAAATATTCAGGGACAAAAGCATTATTATGCTAATGTCCAAGTATTAACATTCTTGTCCCTTTCATGCTGTTTTCTCTCTTCTGTGCTATTATTGATGACACATATCAGTTCATTAAACCAGACATAAATGTGCATGGTTAGGTAAAGCAGATATGACACCTTTTAAGGTCATGCTGCTCCACAGTTGCATTGGCACCTTTTTTGTGTGAAATAGCGTGATAAAGTGTATTTGTCTGTCACTCTAACTTTCAGCTATCATAGTTGCCTCTGCACATCCTTTCAGAAGTGTTTTGTTAGATTTTGCTGAATAACTGCAAATTATTTTGTAATTACCTTTTAGTTTTCTTAGTGGTAGATTATCCTCAGCTCAGTTCAAACCAGTTCAACATTTTAGAGCAAGTTTGAACAACAGGGTATCTCATCTCTCACATGGTTTGAATTTTTAGACATCACATTGTACCACATGTTAGCATCTTTGCCCTGGAAAACTGAATTGCATTCAGGAAGTCATGGCAGACTACAATGATTTATGGTTTTCTGATGTTCACTCTATGATTTGTTTTTTTATTGTTCAATGTTTTAAATCCCATAAAATAAAATCCTCTTCTATCAAAGCATTTGTAAGAAGTTTTCAGTTTCATTTAAGATGTGCAGGTCCTTCAGCACGTAGCCTGCTTGGAAATATTTCCATTTGTCTCCTTTTCAGGATGTGCTTAAAAAGCACATCCAGGAAGCAATCATCCATTCGCCTTCCATTCTCGTTACCTCTAGTGCACAAACTGGTATCTCATTTAAGGCAGGGGTGTTTTGGTTCTCTTTTATATTTATTTTCGGAAGCTTTTTTCTCACTGCATTTTATGGTTTCCCTGGGTGTGGCAAATATACAACTAGTGCAGAGTTTTTTGACCCAGTGCATGATCTCACCATTTCTGATTTAACCATAGACACTAATATATAGCCTACACCATCCACCTCAAATCATTCAAAAACAGACAGGAGAAGTAAAGGTTAATTGATCTGAATATCTCTCAAACTAATGCTACTTTTGTCCTTTATCTTCTACAACCAGGTACCTGAATGGCATCCTCAGGTGAGGCTAGACCAGTGGTTCTTAACCTTGTTGGAGGTACTGAACCCCACCAGTTTCATATGCCATCCACCGAACCCTTCTTTATTGAAAAATAAAATGTGATTTTTTTCAAATTCAACACAAGGGTATATGTTTTACTGGTACAAAAAATTAACCCTCTGGAGTCCAGGGTATAACTGGCCGTTTTTGACTGCTTTTGATTTTACCATTATATTCCACCTTAAAAACTGTTTACCTTGCATTTTTGGGTATCATTTTTTCAGTACAACCTCACATATGTGGATTTACAGTTATTTTCCTATTTTGACATACTATTTTAACACAGTGGACCTAAAATCACACAGAAAACATAAAATCTGAGTATAAATAAACTATTTTTTTAATGTAAAAACCAAAATATGTTTAATGAACCATTTTTATAACTTAGAATGTAAATGTAAATTGCAAACTTCACAATGCTCAAGTCTTAGCAGACAACAAGGTCATTTACCACTATTTCCATTAAAATGCAGCAATGCCTCAGGTGTCTTTTGTACTATTCACATATAATGTAATGTCTCACTCAGCTTCATCTCCCACAACTTTCCCTTTTCCCCTAGCCTCAGAACTGTACAGCTCCCACTCCATCTGCATTGGTTTGGCTACCTCCACAGCTACCTGGGTTCCCACACACACACACACACACTCTAAAAATCATGAGTCGCTGGTCTTCAAGTGCCTAAAAAATTTTTGTTCACCTGGGAATAAATGAAATAATGGCAGCTCAACAGGCTAAAGGTACTGGTGTCCCTTTGTGATCATAAATGCATTTAAAAGTGGTTGGCTGGGGTTCATTGCTAATTTATGTAGTATGATCTCTCCTGGGTTGCATGCTTGCATCTCTCTCAGAATAGAAATAGTTTGTTCAGCTGAGGTCTGCAGCATTCTTGCTGCTTCACATTGATAGTTCACATAACAGTTGAATAGCCTCTTCAGGATGCACACTTGTATCCTAATGAATTTTATGTGGTCTGCAGCATGTTTGCTGCTACACATAGATTTATCCATAGTCTGGCTGATGCTTAGCATGGGCATTATCTAGGCTTGGTGTTGGATTCCATTTTTGTTTTGGGAGTTTTGTACTGTTCTCGTTTGTTTTTAAATAATTTATGTTTGAATTTGCTTCTTATGTTCTCATTTTGCAGTATATGCAAAACACTTTGAGTTGCCTTGTACAGAAAGGTACTATACAAATAAATTTGCCTTGACTTGTAATTCTGTCTCTATAGTTCTGTCATCACAGTATCAGCACAGCCCATCCCCTCTGGGTAGTCAAGTCTTCCAGTGTCTTTCCTCCTCTATTGCCGGGTCACTAAGGTTTTATCAGTTACTGTTGCTAATCACTGTACTATGTCACTGTATAGTCAAATATGTATATTTTGTGTAATGAGCATATAATATAATATATCAATATATCAATATATATATAATTTATACATTGGTTAGGTCTAATCTTTGTGATAGTGCTCTCAGGCTAGCTGGTGTTTGTGATGTCAAGTGGTTGTGTAATTCAGTCTTGCATGCAGAGTTGGGTTTTTTTTTTTTTTGTAGCTAGAGAATACATTTGCAGAACTCTGCATGCTGGTTTTTAAATTGATTTTTGTCCCACAGCCATACAATGCGATCAATTCTACAACTGATTTAAATATTTTGATCCCTGTCCTGACTGGAAGTTGGATTTGATCTGAATTCTTCATGGCATAGAAAATGCTTTTTGCCTTGCCATAGCAGAGCTGAAATTCCTGTGAAACTTATTTGTAAACCAAGATAAATATATTTGTTTTATTTATGATAATGTTCTGAATGTACTTATTGTTAAGTAATATTACTGAAATTTAAACAGAATTATGATGTTATGAAGGAGTAAACTGTTGGCAAGTGCATGGTTACTTTTATATGTTATGTTATAATAATACAGTCATCAAAGACAATAACAAAGTCATTGTAGAAGTTAGATAGTAAAATGGAAATTCTACCTGTTACTACCTTGAAAGAAATTAAGTAATTTCACAGAAACTACATGGCATCAGGGCTGTAAAATACAGAATTGTGTGATCCTACTTAATTTCTCAGCTGTGTTGACATACCTATTAAGTATCCTTCTAGTGTTGTGTCCTTCTCAGTGTTGTTTCTTTGTAATTACCTTGAAATAAATTTGGTAGTTTTAGAGAAATCAGGGCTGTAAAATACAGAACCATCTATTTCTTGTATTCTTGTATTGTATGAGAACAAATTCTTGGATAGTGATAGTGGGAAACAACCTGCAAAAGCCAAATTTTCTTTCAACAGAAGTAATGAATGCAAAGACATATTGAGTATTACAGGGCTTGCATAATGTGTGTGGAAGACCATAGGAACATAAATGCTGCTTGCCGACAGACATCTGCTGAGTGCTAGGGAGCTTTGGAAGAGAGAGTTTCTTGAAGAATAACATCTGTAGTCACACTGGATTCTGCTCTGATCCAGTCGTTTACCGGAGGAAGGAGAGCTCAGAATTTATTTTTTAAACTTTTGGGATTAAAGAGTAGATTTATCGTCACTCTTGCCTCTCAACCTCTGCAGCAGTGAACTGTGGAAGTGCCAACATCCACTGTTGGGTGTTATATTATAATTAGTTTCTCTTCATCCATGTTGACAGCTGACTGGAGGGGAAATGTACTTGAATGTACTTCATGGATGTACAAAGAGGAGAGGGGGAAAGACTAGAGGGAAATAACAGAAAAAAAAAAGAGTTCCTGCTGAGTTTCAGTCAAAGGTTGAACTGAACAGATGCTGACACAGTTGTTGTCTACCATCACTTGCTAGCTGATGGCTAATGTACAATAAAATATTCTGGCTGTTTGGCAAAATGATTCTGTGGTCAAACTCATGCGAGCAATGCAAATAAACACAAATGTAATGACAATAACATCCCTGAGGAGCTGAACATCAGAATTTCTATTAATTCTACAGTATAGGTAAAATTAGACCACATCAGTGTAGCATATTTAAAATGGTGACAACATGGCACAAAATGTCTTCCTCTCAAGGGAATGGAGAAATTAAGACACTCAAATCCCAGCAGAAGCAGTAATAGTCTGGTGATTACCTCAAAGAGACACTATAAATGTTTGTTAAGCCCCACAAAATGGAAGACATATGAAAGCACATTTAAGTACTTTGATTTTTTGTCTGTTTGTACAGTCTGAATGAAAGGCCTACTGTCAAAGGAAACAATGCTCCTCCATTGTCATATTATAAATCTGACAAGGTGCTGTAGAGGTATTTGTATCTTACCTTGTTGGAGGGAAGCCATGATGCAAAATGGAAGATTTGGGAAAGAGAGGGGGAAAAAAAAAAGAGTAGAACAATGTTAGATTATTCTGTTCAAGTTTAACACAAAAAGTTAAGTCATGTGTATATCAATATTAATTCATCAACAAAACAAGTAACAAACAATATAAAACTTAACACTATTCAACATTTTGGCAGATCCATTTTTTCAAACATGCAGTAAGGCCAGTCAGTTATCATATTGTATCCATTACCTATGATTTGTCAGGCTGTCTGAAATATGTTAGTATGAAAAACAAACAAACAAACAAAAAAAAAAAAAAACTCAGTCTCCATAGAACCTTTCAAAACCAGATTTACAAGCTGCAAAACAAAAGAATATCACAAAGTCGAAAAAACATTTCAGGGAATGTACATGGAAGTAATAAGGCCAAAACTTACAGTGATTTTCTAATAGCAACAGATGGCTTGTGATTAACCTGAACAGCGTTGAACATGTGGATGTTATTCTATTCATTATTGCTAAGACCAAAGCTGTAATTAATGCTAAAGAAATAGACTGAAGTCATAGTGACAAGTGTCCAATACACCCATGCTAGGAACTGGTGAATAAATGCATAAAGAAAAAGGTTTATCATGGTGAGTAAAGCAGTTGGTTGTATAACATTGCTGCATACACAGTCAGTACAACCAAATTCTCCTAGTGTGATTTGCTGAATAGCTGGTACTCTTGGGGAGTGGCACCCAGGAGTTGTGCTTGAAAGAGTCATAGACAGTAGCAGATAAGTTGCAAGCAAGCATTATTCATTCATTTTCCAAGCCTAGATACTTTTCAGTAGAAGGCTGATTGTTTGTGAAAATTTCCTTTGATTTGGACAGGCTTCTGTGCTCACAAAGGAGAGTGCAAGATAACTACTGTACATGACCTCACTCATGCCTCTGTCCCTACAGTGAGATACCTTCAAAAATATTTCTCTGCTTTTATTTAGTGTGTTTCACATCACAAGTTTAAAAAGGAAAATGTTAAATGTCTCTTGTGAGAATACCTTGAGAGATGATCAAGAGATGATCCAAGGTGTCTCTCTTTTTCTTCTGTGCTAGTATACAAAGAACTAGGATTGGGGACTTAGGCAATGTTACCATGAATAACAAAAGTACAAGAGACTTCTATATTCAATCACTCAGACACTTACTGTGGCACATAGCCATGGTTAACATAAGTTTATCGAGGAGGACATATTCTTTGAAAGAGGTGTTGCTTTGATGCAAGATAGCAGAAAAAACATCAAACAATCAGGCATGCTCCTTGATGTGTGTGTGTGTGTGTGTGTGTGTGTGTGTGTGTGTGTGTGTGTGTGTGTGTGTGTGTGTGTGAGTGTGTGTGTGTCCAGGAGTGCTTGCATATTCACTAAATCACTGCATCTTTTCATGTAGTCAATCAGATTACCATTACTTGAGCCCCCTATCTCGTCATCTCATTGACTGTGGATTTGGTATCCAGCCTATATGTTGAGGATGAAAGGTGTGGATCAATGGTTTTCTTATGAGATTCCTGTTCAACACACATCACAAGTGGTGGCACAAAGCTACTTCAAAAGTGGACTTGAATATAAACAGAAGATCATTGGGCAGTATTGGGTGTAGATGTACAGTACCAGTCAATAGTTTGGAAGGGTTAGGTTTAAGTTGAATTTTTAAACTCAGTTAAACAACTGCATGGCAGAGTGTGGGGAAATGTAAAACTATTGGGACCCAGGATATCAGCAATGGTAACTTGAATACCAAAAATATACATGATATAGAGTATACTAAAAACTTAAACAAATACAGAAGTGGGATTAAACACTTGGCATGCCTGTGAGACCATGCACATGTATAGTTGTTTAACTGAATTGAAAAATCTAATTCATAAACCTAATACCTTTCAGTTCTTTTAAATTAACAAAGGGTGTTGACTGATACTGTACAGTAGGCAGGTAGATATATA
>JANJYP010011008.1:0-16287 GCA_024605115.1 Rastrelliger brachysoma | reverse complement strand
TTTTTTTTTTTACACTCAGTTCTTCACAGGCTACTATAATCTAATCAGGCCAGAGAAAGTACATTGAAAGCATACACTACTGTATCTGTTCAACCGGTGCCACTGAGCGGGACACACCGGGGGGGAGAGTCATGTGCTGCTGATTTCAGCTGGGACATTATGATCGGAGGATGATCTGCGGGGGAACATGCTGCGCTGCGGCATGTGGCTCGATGCCGGCGGCTGCGTCAGTTCTGTGTTTACAGTGAAGGTGCCTTACCGTACAGTAAATACTGCCGCTGAGACTCTAATGATGCCGTCTGATCTCTCTATTATGTGTATGCTACTGTCTTCCATCTTTATCACTGCTTCAGTCTGATGCATGAGATAGAGTATGTAACCAAAACACTTTATAATCCAAGCTCAAAGGGACACTTACTATCTTTATAAGCGTATGTCTCAAAAGATAAAGAACAAATACTTAAGATGTGAAAACACTGAAGACAAAGAGTTAAAAAAAAAAAGATCTGATAGCGGAACGACTTCTCCATCCTACCGCTCACCCATTATAAGACCTTTGTGCAAATGCTGCACACAGTCTGGCTGAAATAATTGTGGTATTCTGATGCTACAACTGGCAAATGACCATTTAACAAGTCAGTCAAAGTGTTGGTGACCACATACAGTAGCATTCTTTAAGTACGGTTCTTTCTTTGAAGGCATGTTCCTGTTCTGAGCTTTCAACCACATCTAATGCTCTTAATTCAGAAACTGGAACTAGCTCAGGTCGATGTCATCACATGACTTAAGTGTGGCACTTTTGTCATGTGATAAGTAGTGTGTATTGGAGGGGGAGATTGTAAACCATGACTGGGTTTAAGGATGGTATTTGGCATCTGATGTGACTGGCCTATTTGAACTTTCCAGACATTACTCTTAATATATACCGTACTTTTATTCTGAAAGTGAGCAACTGAGCCTCAGTTTTATTAAAGTGCATCTTGAAATATGAGCTTCACACTTTACTGGGCACAGAAAAGCTTCTGCCTCAGGTAACGTGATTTGAAGAATGTTGTCCCATTCCTCATTCAGAGTTTAAGAGCCCACTGCTCCTTCTTATACTCAGCCAAAGATCGTGTGGGTGACGTTAAAGAACTGTGAGGCTTCATTGCTCAGAGGTTAATGCGGACAATGGGTTGGCGCCCTTTGTCAGTGTTCAACCTTGCCACACTTGCCCACCCACATGGCTTCCTCGTGCCCACCCTGGTTTCTAACATCCCCCTCATTTTCACAACCTGACTTCCATGTCTAGTTAGTCTGATTCTTTCACCCCCCTCAGCAGTGGGGCAAGCAGCCTGCAGACGTGAGCCGCCCCCAATGGTCCACTCTTGCTGGAGAGAGAGAGAGAGAGAGAGGGGGAGAGAGAGAGGCACAGGGACTGCTAATGAACCCAACTGCCACCGGTGACGTTTCAAGAGCAGCCGAGTATGCATCTGATTAATCTTTGTCCTAATTAGATCCAACAATTAACCTGCCTGCCACCGAGCTCTGCAGCTTCATGACTCTGCATGAGCTGTATATTAAAACACCAGAGCAAGGGTGGGGAGACTGTGGCCCCCGCACTGCACTACAAAACTTTCTGTGTTTTCAGAACAAGCAATTAATGCCAATTAACGGCGCAAAGCATTCCCACCGATATTTCAGTGGAATCGCACGGCCGAGAGCTCACATTCCGTTTCTGCTTTTCATTTCAATGGCCCTACATTTTCTCCGCTTTTTAATTCAAAGTCAGTGAAGGCAGTGATGGGTCTCATAATAAATTATGTGTGAGAGGCAAAGCAGAAAAGGGGGTGGGGGGTGGGGTTAGAAAAAAAAAAAATCCAATCTTCATTAACATGGAGATACTCCCCGATGTGAAAAGCCTTGAGGACATGCTTGTTCACTCACTGGCTGGATGGTTTGAGCATGCACTGCCTACTGATCTGAAATATTTGAAATGCCTCAGTTGTTACCATCAGTGTGTCCTCATAACAAGCTGGACAGGCAGAATGCAAACCACTGAGGACATGAACTTCACTGATGTTTTGTACGTTAAAATCAGTTAAGAAATAGGAAATCAGGCGGGGGGAGTGAGCATGAGATCCTGCCCTGACCGCACTGTCCAGGAAGTCCAGTATTGCGTAATAGAGGCTCACTTTCCCCATCCAACCATCCAACATATAAGCCTACTTAATGCTTACTTATTAAATATATATATCTATATTCATAAGATGACACGCTTTAATTTTAAGTTGTATGCCATGTTCAGGAGTTATAGTGGTACAGGTACAGGCCATAATGGGGTTCAGGGACTCCCTCACAGAGACAATTTCAGGATGACACCTTTCATCTATTTCTCTCTGCACCGCTGTTACACAACTACTTACTGTTTGGCTATTTCACCCAATTGACACTGTAACATTAAGATGTGTTTTCCAGACGTTGTTACAAAATTACGTATAAATATATTAGGCTATTCAGTTGCTGGCACCAACTGCCTAATGTTTTGACAGCTGCAAACTTCTTCAAAAGTTACTCTGTCATACTAATTAAGCTAAATATAATATGTTAATTCGTATAACACAAATAATAAGTATTTGAATGCTAGGGTGTATTCCGTATGATTAATAATAAATGCTCAATAAAGTGAACTTCTCTGTGTCACGCCACTCTAGAAAAGCACTGAGCACATTTCAATGGCTAAAAGGCTGCAGCAATAACTGCCAAAAACTTAGCTAAAAGTTGACATTCTATCAGAATAAGCCATGTTTAATGTACAGGACAGAGCCGAATTTAAAGGCGACAACTTAACAACACTTTGTTTATAGTGGTTGAACTGTGCCCTACTCGGTAAGCCAGTTATTCACGAAACAAGGAAATGTGGTAGTTTTTTAAAGGAAGTCTGGCACGTCGCTCTGGAGGAATCTGCGGTGTGGGTTTGTCTCTCTGGAAAGTTGACTACGTGTCCCGTATTGACTAAACTACTAACTAAAGGAATTAAATGTTGGTCCAACCTGAGTTTAAGTGGACGGTGTTGTTGTCGTGAGTTGTCCCAGCATGGTGCTGTTGGGTCTGGACTGTGTCGTGTTCTGCTCCGGGTCCGGGCCACAGTCTCTGAGATATTGCGTCTCTGACAGCTCTGGCGCTGCTGCCCGTCACAGAAAATAAGAAGTCCATATCTCCACCGCTGCAAACTTAGCTTTACTAGCTAAGAAGAAAACTTTCAACTTCTCACCAAGTCCGTGGTCATTGCACAAAACGAAGCGAGGGAAATCTCGTGGTGTGAAAAGCCTCAAGCACACTACACATCCCAAAACAGGAACTGTTTGAAATACGTCAACAAGTGCAGACTTTTTTTTTTTTTTTTTGCCCCTAGTGGAGTCAAACTGTGCAGCGAGATGCGTTTACTGCCCTGCTGCCCCATTGCCCCACATTTACAGTGCTAGCGTGTTACAAATACAACTCTCATCTTTATTTTAGTCCTCAAAAACTAAAACTAAGAACATTTAGGTTGAGGTGAGAATATACAGAGAATTGAAAAGCCTTTTCTTGTCCTTATCTGAAACAGTAAGGTTTTCCACTCAAACTCTGCTTAAAACAAAAGGGTTAGGGTTTAAATTCAATTTAAAATGAATAATGAGTAGCAGATTCAGTGCTAGTGCTAGTTGTAGCTAGACTTCTAAAAAGGTTATTATAATTCAGCACATATAGCCTATGAAAAATTAACTTAAAAAAAATCTTTACAAATAAATGTGTCAAAAAGCAACTCGGCTCATCCTGCATAAATTGATAAAGTGTTGCAGGGATATTTCAAGTGCAGGGCTTCATGTCACCCCACAGAATGACACCCATCTGACTCCCACCATAACAACATTATAATAAATTGAGGCTTTCACATTCTGAGCCAAAGTACACTTGTGCGCCTATATGCTATTCAAGGGGCACAGTGACAACTGTAGGACCTGTGACATAAGTGTACTGTTCATCTAGTGAGGGATAGAGAGGGATGACATTTGCAGTGCATAAATGAATGTGGAAAAGTGAAAAACCAACAGAACAGAACAGGGTGTAATAATTGGGCAGCAGGCTCAGGTAGTGAACTAGAAAAGGCTGTGATGCATTATTCATTCAGAGGTAGAGCTGTGGTGAGACAGGAGTCAGGAATAGAAAGAAGTCTTGCAATGTTTCAGGCAAATTAAAGAAATTATCACAACATCAGATCTGACTGTGTTTGCTCACTCCTTCATGCCAGATAAGGTAAAAAAAAAAAAAAAAAAGGAAGGTATTTTCTTTCCAAGCTGAATTCTGTAAGAGAAACACCTGTGTTTCCTCTTTGGAATCTATAGTTGGTGGGCTGAGACTCCAGCTGTTAAAAAATACACTGAACCAGTGCAATTTGAGAGTCAGTGAGGGCCATATTAAATACTGAATGTGCTCCATCTGCTGGTTACTCTGAGTATTACAGGCATTTGTGTAAGTGAACAGCAGCATCTATAAAAATAAAAATGTCACAATTAAATCCCGTCAAAACACAAAATATCTTTATATGTATTTATCTTTAAATGTGTTTTTTTTAAATTACAGAATATAGATTGCTGCACCTCCCAGACTTAATCTTTGCAAGGATACAACTCTAACCAGACTTAAACTGGTATTATGAAAGCAACTTTAAGTCAGTGCAAATGTGTAGTATGCTATCTATTGACGTCAACTTACAGTGACATAAAAACATGGAAAGGGTGAAAATTCCTGTAGTTGAAAAGCTGGAACCTGTTAGGTTTTTCTTAATAAATGTCCTAACTCATTTTCAAAATGGTATGTGATTCGGTTCAGTTAGTTATCAGTATTTGGGGTGTTCAAGATGAGTTTCCTGACAGGTCTATCTGGTGTTTAAACACTGAGGTCACTAGAACACACACACACACACACACACACACACACACACACACACACACACACACACACACACACACACACACACACACACACACACACACAAATAATTTGATTAAATAAATAAAACAAAATGGGATTAAGATGNACACACACACACACACACACACACACACACAAATAATTTCATTAAATAAATAAAACAAAATGGGATTAAGATTGATTTGCAGTCCAGGGATTTCATGCAGCCCTCTGTTCCTCTCTGACCTTGCACAGGGCCCTGCTGGTATACTTGGCGTTCGGACAGTGTATTTAGACTGGTCTCATACTGGCCCAGTGCCACCCCACAGGGCCTTGTAGCTGCGTGATATACTGTGATGTTGTGCAGCTGCCCAGAGCAGTCATCAAATCATCCATAACGTCCTCAGAGGGAGCCGGACAGGGTTCCTTCTCTCTCTCTCGCTGTGTTTCAGCCTCATAGGTTGAAAGATAAACTTTCTAGCAGCGTAGACCAAACTGTAGAGCACAATCTAGTTATAAAGGCCTATTTTCTCGGGGAGCTCTTCCGTTCTTTAATTAAGCTTTGGTGTGACCAAAGAGGGAAAATGAAAGAATTCCCTCTGTGCTCATCCAACAACATGAGCCTCACTGCATGGAAATTATGTAAGTTACTTTGTTCTGCTTAAGCTACGTAGCATGTTTGATGTATTGTCTGTTTTCTGTATTTTATACTATAGGCGATTAAAAAGACTTTGAAGCCAATTTGTTAACCGACATCCATTAATGCTATGTTGTTCAGAATTTTTGCAAATTACCCAATTTTTTTCATGGCAGATAGGTCATTATATTCTGTGGGGGTCTACTAATAATATCCAAAAGGGATACATTTTAATGTGTGACTATGTTTACAGTGCAAGCAAAAGTTAGTCATTAACTTTTTTTTATTAATTTTAACATGGTCAGATCAGCACTTGAGAGAGGCAGGGAATCATTCTGCTTAATGTCTTCAAAGTGGTGAAGTCTTGTTATACAAGTACCTGCACAAAAACCTCCTGGTGTCAGCAGCTGCCAGGAAAAGCCCTGAGAGGGTCTTGTGTGTGAGGCTTTGTCATCGTCTAGGAGCGCACAGGGGAGGGACTGTAATCTCAGCAGTTTCCCATTGAGAACCAGGTAGGCTGCAGCCTAATCCTGAGAAGAGTAACGCTTTCATTACGGCACAACAAACATGAAGGCCACTGGGGAGCTGCCGCTTTTCCACTGTCAACGGATGGACGGAATACACAAGCAAGGTTACGTAAGCAGAGCCGCAGCGCACTGGTGTGAACACCAGCATGTGTGCGCTACAATGGCTGTATTAGCATGTGTGCGCACATGCACACACACAGACACACTCACTGTACACACATTTTCACACAATCTGCTCTTTTCTCCCAGACATTTCCTGTTTACAGTGGAAATCACTATGACATAAAATGCAGCAGAGAAGTCACTCATGCGACATGATTACACCTGCTGGCAAATACAAACAAGCTTTTCAGTGTGTGGTAATTGGGAAGGTTCATTGAGGTATGTGAGGCAAAAGAGATGACTTCAGATAGTTTTCTCAGAAGGGACGGATCTCACGTGGCATTCTTTATAGTGTGAAATGCCGAACACACAGCGCACACGCTCCTGTGTTTCACAAGCGTTCTATTACCTGGCAGCCTGTACAAGAGACGTAAACAAGATGACGGCCAATAAAGACACTTAGCTGCTGGAGGAAACAGGCCGAGGCATGCAGACAATAGCGGCAATCACAGGTGTTTAACAGCCCTTGTCAGAAATTCCCACCCTCTCAGAGCCTTTTTCATTGGGGAGGTGAAGCTTTGCCTCTCGAAAAGCTGTCAAACGCTACAGCAGATGAACGTGCTTTTCACTCTGGTAGCAGGACCCAAATATTCATGAGGGAAACGTGGATCAAATGTTGTGTGGCGCCTGTTAAGACTGACAATGCCAAGCTGATTCACTAGATCATCTGGGGGAATGGGGCTGTTTAATTACTCAACGCTGCGGTTACATAAGTGGTGTCACTCAGACTTGTTTGTCACTTTTCTTCATTACACATGTGTATTGTACATTTTTTGAGCCTTTTGACATTTCTTACCATGCAGTTTACATTATGTGAGCTACTGCACAGATAAAGGACTATAATGAAAATATAATGTTGAAATCTGACCACTTACAGATGATTATTTAATACTACTTTAATACTACAAATGGGAAAATAACCTATAAACTCACATGCTAGAAGGCTGGTTACAGTAATAGTTTTAGGGAATACATGCATTTGCTACATTAAAAGATCAATACCACTCAGGTATGTAGCTGAGGGCAGGAGGTAATTATTCCAACTTTGTATAAACACTAGATAGTGGTTGGGGGGGGGGGGCGCCTTTCCTTAATTCAAAAACTCACTAATTAATTTGTTGTACGTATATTTAACATGTACCCAAAGAGACATGTAAAATCTATAATCATGGACCAGGAATTAAACCAACCATTACAGACATTTACTGAGAACACCATTGAGTCTTTGTCTATAGAAAATGGTAACCAATCATTTTCAAGGCAATTTCCCACCCCCAGCTGCTACCAAAAAGGTCCGACAGGGTCATGGACAGTGTGTCACAGGGTGAAGGCTCAAGAGAGGAGAGAAAAAAACCCCCAAAAAACTAGTCATAAAAGTACTGACACATCCACCACAACATTATCCTGTCATGAGAAAAAATAGAGCCTAAGCATAAAAAAGGAAGAAAAGATAAAAAAAAAAAGAAAAGAAAAAACAACCAATCACATCACACTGTCCTAATTTTAGAGGGAAAGCTGCTTGTCACAGTTAATTGTTCTTTTATGCATCTGGGTTTTTCCTCTCTAACTAAAGTAAGGAAACCCAGGCCAAGACAGACAGATTTATGACCAAAGGAGCCAAAAAATTTATCCACTGAGTCGAGCTTTTGTTGCTATAAAAGCTTCATGTAAAGTGAATGTAGAATAAAAACTAAATGAGTTTGCTAGTTTGGTGGGAGAGGCGGGTTGGGGGAGTCAATGTTTAGCTAATGAATAAGTGTGGAAATAAGCCTCCAGTTTAACGCTTTCTTGTTGAGGATCTAGAAGAGACAACAAAACGAGGAGGTGATGGCTGAGGTTGTTTGTGCCATTTGGTGAGACACTGACCCGCTGGCGGCAACAATTCAACTTGCTGTTAATGCCTGGGCTTCTCTCTCTCTCTTTGGACAGCTCTACAGGGTGGCCGGTGGTGATCAATGACCGGTGGTGTCAGATCGGGCTATCTCTCACCGACACTTCCATCGCCCCCACTCACGGTCATCTATCCTCCGTGGGTTGTCTGTGCTGTCTGAGGGCGTCCCGAGAGGTCGGGTGGCCCCACTCCGACGAATGATGACCACCGGCTTAGGAGGTAGATCACATCCATCTGCTGGGCGATGGAGTCTCTCCTTCAATCTTTTCACCTTCTTCCTCCCTCTCTCTTTATGCATACATCTAATTTTATTTACCTAATGCGAATGCTGTTTAGGATGAGGTGGCATCTATGACAGCCTCCAGAAGATGCTTCATTTTAGGTAGAGAATACAAAGAATAATGCCCGCAGTGGATGAGAAAGGAAAAGAGAGGAAGGGGAAGGGACATGCATCAGATACGCACCACTGCTCTCTTCATACAGGGCAATTTATTAAAATAATAAAGCCCGGGCCTTGCGCTGAAGGTTGAGCCCACAATAAACCTGACAGGGAGACAGGAAGAGGAGCTACACGATGGAGGCAGACACACAAAACAAATGCCCTGTTATGTCAGTGTCCACTTTATTATTATCTGTGCTGAACTCCTTGGATGGAGTTAATTGCTTTCTTTTAAACTCAAGACACAGTCATATATTTCATCATTACCCTAAAAAGCCTCCCATGAATCACTCAGCTACAACAGAAGCACAAAAGCACGCGGGCTCGCTCGACATAAGCCTCTTCGTCTTCTGCACCCCTCCACGGGCGTTAAGAGTCAGACTCACGACCCGATACAACAATGCACGCCGGGATCAGAAGAAATTAAGAGCCAAATGGACGTCTTAAATCCGACAGAGATGGTAAGAGGTTCTGCGCTCTCTCTCTATCTGCTGTAAAACTGTCCTCACCCCGGACACTCTTCATCTATCACCTGATATCGTCGGGTTCCACAAGTATGCTAAATTGGATAATGAATCTCTCCTCCCCGCCCTCCCCAGGAGACGCAGTAGATGGATAATTTGTTGGTTAAATTATGAGCCGGGGACATACAATATTGCATCATCCGAGGTGTGAGCGGTGAGGTGTGAGCATAGTTAAATGGATGCAACATTTTTGGATACATTCACGGGTGTAACATGGGTGAATTAGGACCCAATGAAGATGTAATTAACTGTGCAGGGAGGGACTCATTATTAATAAAGGGTTGACTCTGTTAATGAAACACACTTAACTCACTGTCGCATTGTTGATTCATCAATACACAGAGGAAAACGTAGCTAAAAATTGTACAAATATGTTTTTCTACTGTTCTTTTTTTTTTTTCTAACACGCATTCTATAAGACCAAGACACAAATCAATATGGGGTGCTGTGAAAGTCTGACAGAATAAGAATTATTACAGTCCTTTATTTCACAAGGAATAGCAGAGATAATACTGAGCAAAAGCTGAGCGTGAGATTAGTTCACTGACTTTGACACCGACAATTATACATTTCCAAAGAAGCAATACTTGCACACAAAAAGTAGCTTCCTATTGTGCAAATTTTTTTTTTTTTTTGAGAGACAAAGGGGGCCTGGTCCAACACAGAAAAATATGCTTAATTTCATGCTTGTTATGGTGTATGGAGTTGTTATGTAGTTAGCCTAGCTTAGCATCAAGATGGAAGCAGACTAGCAGAGAGAAACAGCTAGCTATTGGTTCTTTATAGCCTACTGTAAAGCTACAAAAATGCTCCAATAACATATTCAAGCACCTGGAAAGATAACACTAATGTTTTATCTTTTTTGTTTAATATGTACAGTACTTCAACAGAAATTTAAAACTACAGTCAGTTTTTAATTTCTGGTAAGTTAGAAGGCTAAATTACATGGTGTTAACAGTTTAGCTATCCACCCAAGCTTCTGTACATCTCAGAGTACAGTATGGCTATAGTTTAAGTAGCACGTAGCGCACCACACAACATAAACACAAGTCATTTTTACATCTCTTTGCACTTTTTTCTTAAATAAACAAGATTACAAGTGTTAGTAGAGCAGTTTTCCTCATTAGAAAGTGCAGGGCCAGCTTTCTCCCCTTTACTTTCAGGTTTTACGTTAAACTAGGCTAATAACACAAATCTAGATTAACATCAGTCTTTTAATCTTATTATTTTTTCTTTCTTTTAATATGTATAAACATAATTAAACAAACAAAAATTCTTGGGCCTTAGAAACAAAGCTATTAAGCCTCTTTCCCTACTTTATTGTTAGAGGCAATTATTAGTTTTTTTAATTATAGTAAAATGTATATTAACAAAAGTAAATATCATAAATGACATGTGAAAAACAGTCTACAGCATATGATGCCTGTGACTGTAAATATTCTTCCTGTTTATGTTCCAGCTTTCAGTGCAGTATATCAACGTGTGCTTTGACAAATGATGTCAAGACATGCGACAATCAAGGCAACAAGCCAGATTAATGCTCACAGCCTTTACTTTGTCATGTCTGACCTGAAGACTGATACCACACCAGAGACTGTGCAGCGAAGGCACATGACCCTGCATCCAACAAACAGTAATGATGAGTCTGTTGTCAGCTTCAATTTAAGTAAGATCTTTACAGAAATGCAGCATTGTAATAATTACACAGTTTTAGAACTGATGAACAGGTTTTAGATTAGGCAATAGCCACACATTTATCTCAAATAACCTGCTGGCATTTAACTGGATCAAAACTGAGCTTTCCAATGACAAGAGCCATTTGTTACAGCCTCATTTTAATATCATTTATGTCCATTAATGTTATCACCACAGTGCTGTACATCCAACAGTGCTCAGTGCAGCCAGAGTGGAAGAAACAGGGAGGCATTCAGACTTGATGTACGTAGCTTCTGCTACTAGCTTCTTTGTGACAGTTTTCCAGAGTCCTGCCATCCAGTGAATGTCCAGAGCAATGACCCGTGTGGAGAAGACAGCGTACTGCACTGGCCGGCTAAATCCTGTCCCGCAGCTATTCTTCCTCTTGGATAAACCGGTGCACAGCAAACGTGGCCCTGGAGCATGTACAATACAAAGTCCTCCACATTCTAATAAGAAGAGCTAGAGGAAGATGAAGAGGGAAGGAGGGAGGGAGGGAGGAGGGAAGCAGGGCTCAAGGTGGATGCGGATGAGTCATGATTATGGCCTGTTTGAAGCTTAACTCCAACCATTTTTTTGTTTGAGATTCAACTTTACCATTTTTTGTAACAATCCACTGATGATAAAGAGACTCATAACGGGTCTCTTTCACTACAGTGATTGCTCGCTCAGTTATGTCATGTCTGTTAGAAATTTGGAATAATAAGATTGCTCTTTTTTCCAACATCACTTCGTTACCAAGGCAGTTAAAGGCACCTCTTTATTTCAAACACTTAATAGAGTTTTCTTGTTCGATATCTTGAAACTGCACTCAGACTGAACCTTTTAAACCTACAGTATTACACCATGCTCACAAAAGTGTTATGTTTTTCCTGCCTTGAACTTTGACATAGATAATACAAAAAAAATATAAATGTCTTACAATGGTGAGTGTAAGTGTGTTGCGTATTGATGTTTTCAGTATCCAGTGGCCCTATAGGGAGCTGTTTGAGGGTAAATAAGTAAAAGTTTAAGCATACATTTTGATAAAACTTAAGTATTTCAAGAAGAAGCTTTGCTAGTGCCTCTTTGAGTCACAGCTACACTTTTGCTAAAAGCTAATATCAGTATGCTAGCATGCTCACAATGTCAGTATTGATGACTACAAGTAAATTGTACAATCTTGGTTTAATGGATTACGCTAATATTAGCTAATTAGCACGAACAACATCACACGCATCCATCGGTATGTATAGCCTATAGAGCACACCGACTGCTATCCACTGAAAAATTATGAAAGAATGATTCAAGTCATATAATCTGAATAACAAGATAAAACAAATCTTAACTAGCCCATTATAGACACAACAAAAAGTAGAAGGGTAGCATTCTTACAATTCAGTCGTAACTATGTCACTGATTACAGATGTTTCAGTGATAGATATCAACACAGTTAAGTGTCCATACTAGCACAACTTGTGACACTTTGGCAAAGGTCCGCATTTCCCATCTATAGTGCTGCACCTAATCAGTTTCAACTGACACTCCATGCTTCTGTAAATTCAATTAACTGTTATGTAAATACCATCCATAACTGTGAAATGGTTTATCTGCTCCTTAGAGGCGCTGAGTAATTTATTCAGTTCTGAGAAGAAATACTGCTTTGCACCAGCTGACATCATCACATAAACACAGTTTCTTCTGTTTTTAGCTCAGCTTGTCTCAGTATAACATGTATATTAGATACAAGCACAAAGCCATTTTTTTTAAATAATAGGAGGCCATAAATTCATGGCTAAAAGGGAAACAAATATCAACAGTTATGTGAAGTGGCAGATCTTATTTTCCCTCTGCTGTAAAATGAATCAATAGCAGGGGCCGGTCTTGGCGTTTGACAGTGGAAAACTGCTTACTCTTCATTTGAGCTATATGTAATCAATCCTAGCCAGAGGATGGCTAGAGCCCTTTCCAAACTAAGTGGGGAAACAGTGGGATTACTAGCTCTGTGGCATTTATAAATTGAACCCAACGAAAAGAGGGCCACCAAGAGACTCCCGGTCAACGTAATTACACCGGCAGGCCAATAAATCCGACCCGCAGATCTTTTACAGTAGGACTGCAGTAAATTCAGTAGTGAGCTTCTTTCCTAACATTGCTTGCTTGCACTACGGAAGAAAATGTTATGTTATTGTTGCTGTCTAAAGTAAAAAAAAAAAAAAAAAAAGACAGAGAGAGAAAAAAAACCCAGTGTCCTTGGTAGCTACAAATCTCTGTGGCCTTCGCTTCTGGCCTAACTGTGAGTCAGTGCAGTTGTAATGATTTAGATCTACACAGTGTTGACTCATACATATGACAGTGTGGTGTGCTCTGGATAAAAATCTGCATTTACTACCCTTGGTACAGGTGAAAGCCAAGTGCTCCCCCAAGTCCATCTAATATCATTCCCTTTTGAAAACATAAAGGACACAGGAGCGGCCTAAAAGCATGGAATTGGTTTAAGGACTACATGCATTGTCTCCGGGAACATGTTGAAACAGCGAATGTCACAGACAAAGATCTAAAGGGACATTTTGTGGCAGCACTAACATACATTAGATCATACTTCTCTTCATGACATTGAAACAGCCTGAGGATAAGTGATTCTGTTATCCCAGGTGTGTGTGTGCCCGGCATGCCTAAGTCCATGCACATCTTAACCTGATTCTGTAATTTACTGATAGCAACCTGTGTTTAATTACATTAGTTTAAGGACACATTGCTGAATTTCACCAACACCCAACTATGACACTCAGTTACAATACAAAACCTTTTTTTCTGAAGGGATGCCATGATGATGGCCTAAGCACATGTTCACCTTAATTCAGTCGAGAATCTTCCCCCGGATGCAACCTGTTTAGCTCGTGATTGATTGAACCAGAGAGTACCGTGTGCTCCGTCATTCTCTCTGGGGGACAAATAGAAATAGGACTAGCATAAATCAATCTGATGAGCCTCTCTCGGGTATTTGTAATGCGGCTAACCATCTCGGTCAAAAAACTGCTTTGGAGTCAAGCTATTTTGTGTTTGCATCGCCTTTTTATCTCCCATTGTTGTGTGTCGTGATTAAAAATAAAAAAAAAGGGGGGGGGGGGGGGATTTTAAAAAACTTCTTGATGGCACAACAGAGCGCTGCTTAATTCCGCAGAGCAGCTAGTCTGGTCCGGATAAGAACGTGGAGGGAAGCCACAGAATAATAAGCGCAGCGTAAAAAGTCAAACCCTGGAAAAACAGGGGTGACATTCTCTGCCTGTAACCAAGTTAGTGTCAAAGCTGTTCCATTGCTATCTGGGGATGACTAAAGCATACTATTAACCTTTGTGGAAATGGTTTCAGAGCCCTCCTGGGTTGCTGGGGAGTGTATGTATGTCACTGTGCGTGACTCTGTGTGTGTGTACGTGCATGTTGGTCCACCTCTTTCATATTTCCATGTGGGTTTCAAACCGAGCCAAGCATGAGGACTCTAAAAAGCTGCAACTAGGACACTCATGTCACTGTCTATCTGTCTGATGCACACTGTGATGTAACTCAATCAAACCTACAGTGCTCCAAACATAGTACACGCCACACAACGAGCACCTGAATCAAACAAATCACAGCTTTTTTTTTCTTTTTGTTTACAGAGAATGAAAATCCAGACGTATCAGATATCCCAATTAAGGTTTGCAAAAGCAGTGTGATGTGGCTGCCTCTGGTGCTGTTTAGTGTGAATACAGCCCTGGAGGCATGTTGTTGTGAGGCTTTTCTTATCAAGGCACAGTGTAGACTATGGTACCCTGTGGGCAGCCCCACTTTCACAGGATTAACTGTAGAGGTTCTTGTACAATATTACCCAATCTGCTTTAACCCCCAGAGTGTGCTGAGAATACTGAGAGTGTGGGGGATCAAGCCCATGTGCTTGTATTACTGTGAATACCTAGAGGTTGNACACACACACACACACACACACACACACACACACACACACACACACACACACACACACACACACACACATTTTAAAACAGAAGAAAGCCAGCAAGCATTTTCATATGATTACCTCCATGATTTAAAATTGGTGTAAATGTAGCAGGAAAAAGCTTTTTTTAGTTTAAGTACCATGCAAATTTGATAAGATTTGGCGGAGTCGAATAAAATGTTACAATCGCATTTTAATGTAAATATATACAAGTTCAAAAGATGTGAGTGCAAATGAGAACATGCAACAAGCGAGCAGCCTGTTGCCCCAGCTGTGTTTAAGTTCTAACTTACCCTCGTTATGACATAAATGATTACCAACTTGTAACTTATGCATAACTAAAATAAAAGTGCCTGCACCACAGAGATACATTACAACATAACTCTGTGTGCTTTTGTACTTATTTATTATCCATTGTTCCATTTTTATTGTCCACTGCTACTGCAGTTATATAAATTTCCCCACCGTGGGACTAATAAAGGAATAGCTTATCTTAAATTGTATTCACTAATGATAAAACAGCTGTTTTTTCTGCCACACGCCATCAATTCATTAAATGCTGCCACTAAAGAATTAATTGATATGATATTTCACAATTAATCTAGTTTACTATGATGTGCTGCAATTGCAAGTAGCTCATACTGTATATGTAATCATGGTACAATGTTTGACTCATGGAGATTTTATGTGTGTAAAAACCTTCCTCAAGCTGGGAAAAGTGATTTAAATATCTGTGACATAATTACTATGCACTGTAAAGTCTGTGGGTCGAGTGGGAACTTGTGGGTGGGGCCAGTCAAGGCGATGGTACTGTACTGTGCTTATTCAGTGGGCCACAATCAAGAAGCTAGAAAATTTTTCTTCCTATAAATTCTCATTGGACTGAATGGGTAGCACTTTTTTTATCCAGCTCTTATAAAACATTCATAGGTGTAGAAGTGTATTTAAATGTACTGTAGATAACATGTAACCTTACAGCCTTAAACTTTTCTTTTTAAGTTGCCGTTCATCTTTATTTCCTGACACTACCACTCCATTTTTCAAAAAGACCTAAAAAAAAAAAAGTCAGATGGAGCCTTTAACTCTGTCATATTAGAGTTCAATTTGCGGGCTCCATTTTGGACTCTATTCCCATTTCCAGATTTGTTAAGCCTGTACAAATCTCCCATCAAACCTATAATATTACATTTTCAGATAAGCTTAATAGATCTGCATCAGGATCTCCAGTATTTGAAACAAGGAGCTTTGTGAAAATACAGGCTACAGCTGCTGTTTCAATGTGTCACATATATTTAATATTTTATGTGACTCATCTATTTTTCAGGTTTTAACGTTCATTAGATTATCATTTAAAAACTATAGTGTTTCTGCCTTCTCAGCTCTGTGTGTGCGGGACACTACTGTAACAGCACAAGATTAACACTAGCCCAGTCACCACCTCTCATGTTGCTGTTCATTCAACGGTTGCTAGGAAGGGTACAGTAAATTGTGATCTCTCATGTGAATA
>JANJYP010010999.1:0-11467 GCA_024605115.1 Rastrelliger brachysoma | reverse complement strand
CTGTAAAACTTATATTCTGATACAGTATAGTACTGTAACATGTTTTACAGTAATTAACTGTTATTTTCAATTACAGTAGGGACTGTAAAATAACAGTAGCTGCCAGTACTTTACTGTTATTTAATGGTATTTTTTTTTTTTTACAGTGTATACATCTCTGATTACCATTTATATTTCCTGGGGTTTAGTAACCAGGTGGCATAGTTGACTCTCCACACCCTCCAGCCCTGCCACGTGAGCATCTACAGATATTAACTGATGTCCTGTAAACAGCTGCTGATTCCAGCTGCTGTTTGTCTGCAGCTCCAAACTGAGCCGACCCGCAGCTACACATGTTGAATGAGCACAATCAGATTCTTACATTATAATAGAGGACAAAACTCCAACATCTTTATAGTTGTGGTGTGGACTTCACCATCCACTGCAGAATGATAACTAAATAAAGCTACATACATATAGTAGCTGGTGGCGTTTACATCATCTCTAGACAAATATATGGTGCAATGTGATACGTTTGATAGTGACTTAGCCTATTCTGGATCACCACACACCATGAGGGTTTGCAAAGAGAAAGATGAATGATTGTACAATACAGTAGTACACTTTATTGCTCGAAAATATTTTCTCATGTTGTAACTGTCATCAATGCTTGTAACTGTCATCAATGGGCCTGCCTTATTTGGTTGGCATTTATGATGGTAATAAGGATATGTGTCGTTATATATCAGTGTGATGGCTTGTGGACACTTGTTGGCGTGATAAGCTTGTACTTCTACTCTGTTAAAATTTTTTTAGAAATATACTGGTGACACGATCTCCAAAAACAATTGTATGATAGATTACACTCTCATTTTGCTCACCATGGTTACAGTACAAGAATGATGGTTCATACTGCCAATAGTGAAAACAGGCATGATACAGAGAACTGGTTTGTACAGAGCCATGGTGGGCTGGAACTCTATACCAGTTAATATTATTTATTTAAGAAGCAAAGACTGTTTCAAGATACAGTTAAAACAATATCTGTTAGAATTTAATGAATTAATCAAAATAAATCAAAATCAAATCAAAACAAACTTTAGCTATATATTATTGTAAATCTATGATGTTCATGTCAGAGTAAATTTCCCTTTTTTACGTGTGAAGTCAGAGAAAGGGCGCACTTCAAGACTAGTGAGACTAGTCTAAAACTCATGTATCAAATATAATACACACAGAGTTAAATTCAATGCAAAAGCTGACTGGGAGCCATTGTAGGCTATACATATGCTCCCTCCAATTAGACGAGCACCACCTTTTTGGACAATGGAAAGACCCCCGACTGTTTCCTGAATTAATTGTGTCTACGTAGTCAAGTAGTTAAAAGCATTAAAGTAATATTTTTAAAGCTAGCCGAAGATTTNCCTCCAATTAGACGAGCACCACCTTTTTGGACAATGGAAAGAACCCTGACCTCTTCCTGAATTAATTGTGTCTACGTAGTCAAGTAGTTAAAAGCATTAGAGTAATTTTTTTAAAGGTAACCGAAGATTAAAAAAAAACATTTTAGAGATAATCTTTAACAACTCAAAAATCAAATATTACATTCAGACCGCTTGCCACCTGTTTCACATCATTGAAGTTTGCACTTTGAGCAGATTAAATATACTGATGAAATGTTCATCTGGTTATTGTTCAACTTCTTTACAACCCAGTATCATATACACCGGAGCTAAACAAATTATTTCCTCTAAACGACACTGTTCACTACTCATGTACGGTCACTATTCATTCACATTAATCACAATTACCGTGCTTTACACAGTAGTCGCTGTAAAACATTAAACCATTGACACTACAGTTCCTGTGAATCAATTTACATACAGCTAACAGTTCAGGGTCATCAAATTCGTTAAAGGTGGGACTTGGGAGATGACAGCATTAGAATTAGCATTTGGAGCCAATTTTTTTTCTATTTATTTGGTGGTAAAAACGTAATAATGACCAATAATGTAGTAAATTTACTCTTTTTTTTAAAAAATTGATAGACCAGTTACTTACTAACTTGCAGCCAATAATGTAATAAAAGTATGAGAGACAGAGAGAGAATGTATCAATTTTCACAGTTTTATCCAATAAATGAAACTTCAATAAAGTGATAGGTTATTAGTCAATGGTTCTGGTTATTACACTTGTAAAGGATTTTTTTTTTTTATGAGGAGAATACTGTAATAATTAATTACACTATTGGCCAAAGGTTATTATATTATTGTCCTATTGCTTTAAAAAAAAAAAAGGACAAATGTATTATGTTATTGGCCTCTGCAGTGATTCACACGTGTAGAGGTTAAAGGACATTTCTAGTTATAATCAATGTTTGTTTGTGAAATAACGACTAGTTCATCTCATACCATCCATACTGCTAACTGCAGCGTGTGGACGTTTAGATTCAATTTTGTTCAAGAATCCATCATTTTGTCAATGTTAACAAATGCGCACAAAACTTGATGAAACTTGCACCCACGGAACAATTTTTAAATGTGACTGCCTTTAATTTTACTACACTGTATGACCACTGCAAACATTATTATTACTTGTGGTGATTTATTTCAATTAATCAATATTTATTTATATAGCACCAAATCATATCATAAGTCATTAAGGCACTTTACACAGAGAGCAGGTCTGGACTGTACTATTTAATTTAAAGAAACTCAACATTCCCACATGAACAAGCAAGGAAAAACTCTCTTTTAATCGGAAGAAACCTCAAGCGGAACTAGACTCAAAGTGGGTGGCCATCCAAAAAGAATGCACAGAGAAATAAATATATAAAAATAAGGCATTGAATGAGAAGGAAAACATTTTAATCACATTGCTACTGCTTCAATTGACTTCTATCTTTCTTCATAGAAGCTTCATTATTAATCACAAACTCAATGAGAATCAGTCAGTAACTGGGAGATGTCACCATTCAACAAGATAAAAAAAAAAAATCAATACTTTTGAGAAAACATTAAAGGCTAACATTACATTAAGCCACTCCCTACCTCTGTCCTTGATGTGATGCACAAAAACCCGACACCTTTTTCACCGCAGCTCACCTGGACACAAACGGGAAAGGAAGGAAGGAATCACCTGATCAATAACAAGAATGGGCTGATAGGCTGATAGTGTAAGAGCCATGTTTAGTCATTCAAGGAGAAAGAGAAAGTTAAAGTCAAACTGTGAGGGGTGTGTGTGTGTGTGTGTGTGTGTGTGTGTGCGTGCGGCACTACCAAGGGAGAAAAAAGTGATAGAGCAGATTACAGGTGGATGTGAAGTAAGGTGAAGGAAGGCAGACAGAGGAGTGAGAGGGTGAAATGAGGGCAGAGAATTCACATGCCTCTTGGATATTCATCATCCTCTGTTTGGGGAGCTTGGTGACCACCATCACCTGGTACTGGCTTGACAAGTAAGTTTCCTAATACCTGTGCTGTCACAAGACTACGCTCTCTTAAAAGTGAAGTTTCTAGTAGAGGGGTAGGGGTGTACTGTTGTGCCATTTTATGAAACGGGTGCCACATGAGTCCTCAACATTTGAAGAGATACACGAGACGTAAAAATGTGTCAAATTGTGTTTCCAAAGTTTAAAGCTGTTCATCTCCGTGTTCTTAATCAAATAATATGTTCAATATGTTCAATGTTTTTGTTCAAAAATGTAATTATTAATGCAAAGAAAATTATATTCATTTATATTAAAACCAAAGTGTTAAGTCTGCTAGCTTTTCAGAGCTATTTAATATTTAACTGAATGTTTAAACAATTTAAAAGGCAACATCTGAAATACCTCTCGGTCACGTTCCAAAAATTCTACTCATGTGAAAAATGGGTGGGTTTAAAATGTACCACGTCCTGTGTTGGTTAACACATCTGGATGTAAATACCATTAAATAAAAGCTGAAATTCTTTATATTGATCATTTGATCTAAAACCCAAATGTGTTGTGTTCAACAAAAATAGGAATTTACCATTACGATACTTTCGGAGAGGACTGTATATTATGGTTTTTGCATCATTAAGTCATGTTGCTATTTATACCTGGAAAAAAAAGGTATAATACTAAAACCAATAAATTATATAACCAATTACATGAGTTATCACCCCATCACATTGTAATCTTCTTCAGAAAATGATGAAAAGCTAGACAGTACTTAGTGTGTATTACGTCAATTGTGTCAATACTCTGTTACTTATTCAGTTATTTATCGNAATACTAAAACCAATAAATTATATAACCAATTACATGAGTTACCACCCCATCACATTGTAATCTTCTTCAGAAAATGATGAAAAGCTAGACAGTACTTAGTGTGTATTACGTCAATTGTGTCAATACTCTGTTACTTATTCAGTTATTTATCCGACACTACACGTGCCAACTCATACTGGCAGTACACGTGCCAACTCATATTGATCCCAGACAGACTGCCCCCTCTCCTCCCCCCACACCATCTCATGCTTGCCTGCATTCACAACTTGAGAGCCCTGCCATGTTATATGTGTTTAAAATACACAATAGGATAGACCGTAGGAAGATAACCGTTATCACATAGCCTGCACTATCATGTAACTGTTTATGACTGCTACTGCTTGAGGGGCAGGTAAAAGGGTTGGGTCAACATTGCACATTTGTATTTATTCTATAAAATTCTGTGTTTTCTATTTTTGCATTTTCTGAGTTCATTAAAATAAAATTGAACATACTTTAAAGAATGAAATACCCACATGAAATCAATCTTTTAGAACAGAGGTTTCTTCTTTATTGACATTAACATGAGTCATAATCCCAAGGAAATGCTGGCCCACACCTGATTTTAGGATACTATCTGAATTTTTCTCATCATCATTTGTGTTTTCACAGTGACGTGGAATTTTATAAAGTACCTCATCCAAAAAGAAGTCCTGGGAAGCTAAAAGATCTTTGCAAAAGCTGCAGGTGAGAGCAAACACACACGATTTCTCCTTAAAGCTTCACTGTGGAGAATAATGTATGTGCTTTTTGATACTAGAAGGCTGTTTCCATATTCATCTGCTCAAAGTGGAAAGTTTTTCTGTGTTCATAGAAAGGGGAATCTTTTTGTTTATGCTTGCATCAAATTAGAACCATGTCCCCACTGGGTAATATAAATCTGATTGTGTTTGCATGTGCATGTGTCTTACAGGGGATTCATCAGCAAAGTAAAAAAGCGTTACGATAAAACCTGGAGGAAGCAAGAGCTAAATTCCTACAAAATCAGGTAAAAAAGACAATATCCTCTCAAAGGTTTCAGCAAAAATACATGTGAGAGTTGTTACATTTTTTTTATTAACAGAAAGAACAACTGGACATAAGAAGTAAAAATATGTGTGTAAAAATAAGTAATCATTCAAATAGCCGTATGATTTATGGTTACAGATAGTCTTTACCAAGGACTTGAGACTGCTTTTGCTCATTTAGATCTTTTAAGGAAGAAAATGTGTGCACATTTTCTAATTCTTAACCTCAAATAATTAACTATATTATTACTATAAAACTAGTATTTCACATCCTTCTTATTTAGCAAATGATGAAGCTTTGTCCTGTAGTCTTGACTGTATTCAAGGACTATTTAACAAAGTCCTTGTGGTTCCTTAGATCTCAGCTGAGAAGTCAGTGCAATGGCTTGGACATGGCCATCGTGACCCAAGCCAACACCCCGATTGGAACAGAACTTGTGTACAATGGCGACGGGAATAAACTTGAGATTACCCGGGAGATTTTCAAAACTTTTGCAAAGGTATGCTGCTCATCATTCATGGATATTACCACGACACCAGTCGCTTGCTTTTTCCTCAAATGTAGCTGATGTGTCCTCTCATATGTTAGTAATTAAAGCAGGACACAACNAGATAGATAGATAGATAGATAGATAGATAGATAGATAGATAGATAGATAGATAAACCAACTGCACATCCTACCTGATAGCAGTGGTGTGTATTTATAAAACAATAAACGTTACTTTTAACAGAATATGTGTCCAAATACATGATTGCTGTTTATAGCATAATCAGGCATGATATTAACATGAATATAGTCAATAATCTTATTTTTTTTATATTTGTGTGTTTGGTATGTTTAATATCGTTTTTAAACAGACTGGAATTAACATGATTTACATCTGGAATAAAGACATTTGGCACTGCCTCAAAATGACTCACCAGAGTTATATTTTTAAGATGGTCCATTAATCCCGTAATGAAATGAAATTATCAAAATTTTAAAGACAAGACCTTGCTGAATGTGTTAGTATCAAAAATTGATGATGAAATTGTTAGATATTTATATATATAAAACACAACATGGAAAAATTCCAAGGCACTATCTTAAGATGTCATAAAAAGCCTTTATTTATTTTGAATCATGGCTTGATTCAACGTTTGATGCAGACACGTGTTGAATGAGTTTTTTTTATGGTTACTGTTATTACTTTTTTGTCACTGTGTCCAACTCATAATTAAATAAAGCCTTTTTATGACATGTTGAAAGAGTGCCTTGGAATCTTTCCTTTATTGCCTACATATCCGCGATCCCTCTCCGAAGAGCACCTCTATCCTAGTAAGGAGTCCACAAAACACTTCTTTTTTTTAACACAAGGAAAAATTATTCCTTTAACTGTGAGCAATGTTTGCCCTAATAAATGACAGGCTAATAAAGCAATTATAAAAAGGAAGTAACCTAACACTAAATGGCTTACCTCACATCTGTTTAATTGGCTTAACAGGATTGTTAGTTTGCACAAAATCCAAATAAATACAGCTGTGAGCCATAGAGTAAAAAGCCACTTCACTTTATCTTCACTTACTTTATATTACTTTGAACTCATAATATGCATGTGCGTTATCTGGAAAGCTTACATCACGTTGACTGAACGGTTTTCAGCTCCGTTCACATTGCTCAACAATGAAACAATAAAGCAGTAAAAGACAGAATAAGAAGAATAAAACTGTCTATATAAAGTTGACAAAGTGCTTTTTCATAGTGAATTTCAAGGCTAAAGTCTGGGGTTAGGTGGGATGTTGTTTGATGTTGGGCAGAAGCCAACTCTCTCGGTAGGTAGCTAGGTCTCAGGGAGGGGTTTCCTGAAATGCTAAAGGGTCATGTCTTAACTATGTCTTGGCCTAGGTATTGCGAGTCTAGGAGTATAGGGCACTGGGGTTACTGCTACAAGCCATTTGGTCTTTATACTGTGAGAACTGCTTTTGCATTCTCACCAGTAAGTCAGACCTTTTCTCCATGGGTTGTCTCTTGTCTCCAATTCTGTTTGTGGGTTTTATGGACAGAGTCTTAAGGTGCAGATGCCTGGCTTTGGGGACCTCAGAATTGGTTAGGGTTAGAATTGCCTCTCTGCCCTCCTGTGGTTCTGTTGGCCCTGAAACATGATGGCCTCTAATGCGCACTCGGATGATTTGCTGCTGAATGTGAATTGGTCAGGATGAGAGAAAATCAGAGGCCATAGTGCTTTGCCAGAAAAGGTTCTCCCTCAGAGATGGAAATTCACAAATGAGTCTAAGATGGAGTATGAGACTGACACATGGATTGACCTGGCCCTAGATGACTGGCAGAAAATGGATAGGTGAAATTAGATTCAGACGACTTTATTTGTCCTAAAACGGAAATTCAGTTTCTCCTGTCTACCAGAGCACAATATAAATACCATCTTACAACAGCAGCAAACAACAGTGTGTCAGAGATGATCAGCCAGCATATGGGCAAAGGGTGCAGATAAGGACTAAATTAAAGTCAGTTCAGTGCAGGATCATAAATGCAGTAGTACAATACACGAAGAAAGATTCTAAGGACCACAGCTCTCGTAGAAGCTTGTCACAAAAAAGAAAGACACCTGAACACTCAGTTATTATAATAAACAACGCACACATATTCATTTAAAACAGACTTCTGTTGGCATTCAGTTGCCTGACAGGAGAGGGAATGAAGGACTTTGAATATCTGTTGGTTTTTATGGGGGGCACTTTATTAAAGCGTCGACCTGAAGTCATTACAATGAACTCAGTGGACAGGATGTGGTCAGGTTGCCTCACTATTACCTGTGCCCTCTGGGTCACACATTCCTCCCAGACGGAAAGCAAGTCTTTCTGCTGGACTGAAAGATCATTATACCAGCAGATAAATGAGAAAGTTAGTAGGCTTCCAATAAATTAATGATAATATCCTCCTATTGGATGTCAAAATTATATATTTATATATAGTTAAACATTTGATCACTAACATTTTCCAGAACACAATAAAGTGTTGCTAAAACTTACATTTGCATGAAGTGTGAAAACCGCAATACACAAAGCCCACCACTTAAGGATCCTGTGCAAAGGAGAACAGAAGTAGAGGAGAGGGTTAGGTTGTGCTGCTAAATAAAGAAATATTATAAATGCATGAATGTCCCACCTTCAAGATGTCTTCTTGTCTTCAATGAACACTAAAGAGTCTATTTTGTTTGATGTCTGTTGTATCCAGGAGCATCCTTTCAAGAATAAGAAATTGGAAAAATGTGCTCTTATTGGGAACGGTGGTATCTTGACTGACAGCAGGTGTGGAAAGGAAATCGATTCAGCTCAGTTTGTTATGAGGTGAGAGAAGCGTCCATTATAGTTAATTGAAATGCTAAACACAATTATGCTCACCTCTTCTGAAATTCAATATTCAGTACAAACATTTCTGTATATTCCTTGTCATTCTTTCTTTTTTCAGGTGCAATTTACCTCCTTTGAATGGCTATGAGGAAGATGTGGGCACCAAGACTGATCTTGTGACAGCAAACCCGAGCATTCTTCAAAAAAAGTGAGCAGAAGGATGAGTCTCATTTACAGCATCTACTAGTAATATTCCTCATATCTTGCTACTTCACATTTGCTGTTTTTTTGTGCAGGTTTGGATCTCTATTGGATTATCGCCGTCCGTTTGTGGAGAGTCTGGAAAGCTTTGGAAAAGCTTTGGTTGTCTTGCCTGCCTTTTCCTTTGCTCCTAATACTCCTCTGTCTCTGCGGGCAGCCTATACAATTGATGAATTTAACAGCCCTGCTCAACCCGTGTTTTTCAACCCCGTGTACCTTCAGAATCTGTCCATGTTCTGGAGAAACGAGGGCCTGAAACCAAAACGTCTCAGTACTGGCTTTATGATGGCTAGCCTAGCACTAGAAATCTGTGACAATGTGGACCTGTATGGGTTCTGGCCCTTCGGTAATCACCCATATGAATATTATACCCTGTCTAATCACTACTATGATGACAGCAAGGTTTCTGCAATGCACGCCATGCCTGCTGAGTTTGACAACTTACTGAAGCTGCACAATGAGGGTGTAATCAAACTTCATCTGAAAAATTGCTGACTGTGTGAAAAGTAGTTTCCAGACTGGGGGACAGATGACAGCTTACGGGCACTGTGCCTTCTCTGTAGCCTCTGGAATGCATTAATGATAAGACTGTGACCATCCTGTACATAGTCCTATATTGTATGTACAGCTTATCTTAAAAGTTTAAGTTATGACAGACATTCGACTGACCATGGGAAGTCAAGGTCAAACTGAATTTCATTTAAAGAATTCAGATACTTCCTTTACATTAAGACTGTCTGGGTGAAACACTTCAACATCCTATATCAGATGTTGAAGTGACTGGCAATAATCTTTTTTTATTATAATATAATATTGAGAATTTTTGTTAAGATGTATATCATACATTTAACCACCCAAATATTGACGAAAGTTTACATTTTAAATAAACTGTTTTCATACATATATGATACTGGGAGTGAAAGTTTCTCATCAGTTGTTAGCACCCCAAATCACTGACACAGCAAACTGCAATATAAGGTCTTATAGTGTTTTTTTTATCATACAGATTTATATTTTTACAAGCTGTAATTAAACTCCTGGTAAGTTTGTGACTTCATAATTGCAGAAACAATTTGAAAACACAACACTGACATCACCTCTTTAAGTGGATCTGTTGAGCAAAAAGTTGCTTACTTCCACATGTAGCAGTTACAGAGCAATATTATCATTCATTTGGAGTTGTGCGCCTGTCCACCTGCTTAATGTAAGCCCAGTATTCACTCTCCTTTAACTTTATTATATTGCGGCTTTCAGGGGAGCCCTATATTCTAACATCTGAAATGTGAATGGGAGAGGAGCAAGGCTTTTACCAGGTCCTTGCTTCTCTTTTATGACATCAAGGTGTAATTTAATTGCACTGAAGTTCCCTTGATTTCGGCTCGAGAAGGCTTTATCATCTCACTGAAAGGCATACCCTGTCTTGCCAGGTAAAGAGTAATGGCCATTAAATGGGAAAAAAATGATAACATGACACAGATATAATGTACCTAAATGTATTTGTGCTTATATTTAGTTGGACTATCTACTTTGCGCAAGACAAAAAAGTTGAATATATTTTATATTTATGCATATTATTATATTTAATGTGTATGTGTATATGCAAATATTATAAATAAATACTGATATGTTTAAATGGGAGGATGAGAAAATCACAGTTCCAATACTTATTTTCCTTAGTATTATTGTTATTACATATAATAGTCACAACTTACTTGACGGTAAAATAGTTGAGTGGTTAAGAACACATGTTTTGTATGCAGTTGACCCCAGTTTGAAGAGGTTCCAGAGGACAATTACTGCATGTTACACCCCCTCAACATTAGATACTTTCTCTCTCCCACATGTGCTGCACAGACACTCACACTGCTCCCCACTCCTGCCTCACCTGCTCCAGTTTCAGGGAGATTGAATCTTATTTGCAGGTGTCAGGGAGATGCTATCAATATGCTGAAGACTCCCAGAACAGTGAAAAAACGGACATATTCATGAATTTTTTTTATTGAAGGGCCACACACACACACACACAAAGTTATCAAAAGGGTACCTTGGGCATCAAGGCAAGTGCTCCAGCACCCACCGAACGTGTATGGTCTTATGAGTTCCAATAAAAGATGAAAGAAAGTCACTCTGTCTTTAATTTACATTCAATATTTAGTACACATCTATTATCAGTTCAGATTAATGTGAACTGGTGAAAACAGTGAAATAGTTTCATTACAAATCAAAGCACTGCAAATATAAAGAGTGCAAGAAAGTTAAACCTAAAAGGTTGAATGTAGAATGAGCTGAGTACTGCCATCTCGTGTCTCAAGAATGTGGTCGCAACAACAAAAAGTAATCCCAGCACTCAGGTTGCCAGAGTTGACCTCTGGAAGCATTGGCAAAAACATTGTGTGCTGAAATGATATATCATGTCTGTTGTAGACACTGACAGGCTGGCAAGTGTCAAAATATTTTACTAGCACTCAAATATATCAACAGACAATTACACAGACAAAACGATAACTTCTCTGATAAATATTTATTTACTTTCTGTAGCAACCAGGGGCCCGTTGCATAAAACTAGGATAAGGGATTAAG
>JANJYP010010942.1:0-13459 GCA_024605115.1 Rastrelliger brachysoma | reverse complement strand
ATAGATAGATAGATAGATAGATAGATAGATAGATATATTAGATTGGTGCATCCCCATAAAAAAGTATTCATTTTGACTAGTCACCATTTTTACACGTACAATGTTGAAACTTTATTTGTTCTGTACAGAAAGAACAACATCATGTTCATTGTTCATTTTTAAATCATGTTTGTGTGTTGTCATATAGTTTGTATCTTTTCAACAGTTGCCATTTTTTTAAGTATTTACATCAAGTGCACGCAGTCTTCAGTTATACCATAAATGAAATCCATATTCAGATTTTAACATAATTGTTGTTTTAAGTCACTACTTCTCATTTTCTCTATGTGGGCTCTACAAAGTCACAATACTGAGTAAATGCATGTAATATTATAGCATTTACCAATTTGAGCCTGTAATAATATTTACCACATTAAACTACACACTTCTAGAATAAGATTCACTCTTTTTAGTACAACATGTATTCTTCCACATAAGTGCTTGACATTCGTCAAAATAATTATAAAGTTTTAAAGCAGACAAAATTCTGTAAATAATGCCTGTTTTTAACCTATTTTTTCATGAATTACTTATCTCGCATCTCTTCTTACTAAAAACCTTCTATTAATTTTATGTGTATTCAAAGTTTATGTTTTCTCTGCTTTAATGCTTTTTTTTGACATGGCTCTCCATGTCCACAACAATCTTGAGAGGTTTTGTTTGTTTGTTTTCCTTCATTGCTGTCCTTTTGTTATACTAGTAGTTTTCTCTTTCTGTGTAGCTACTTTCTGCTCCCTTTGATTATTCGTTATATGTTTTGTTTTATTTCTGAATATTGCTATAAAAATTTGATTACTATTATTCTTTACTCTACCTGTTTAATTTCTCCTCCTGGCTTTGCTTATGCTACTGCTGCTCTACTTCCCTCCAAACTCTTCTGGATCACTTTGCCCTCCTCCTTTTGGTGTTCCTTTTAAGACTCCCTTATCCTCTGCCCTCTCAGTCTTCTCCTTACTCCCTGAATTGAAGATGGATTTTAATAGCATTGTCTTGATCACAGTTTTTTGATGTCTCTCTTCCCCAATTCATTTGTCCCTTACATTCTTTACCCTTTTTGGTTGTGAAACTTTTTAACTGAAGATGATGAATCTGAGTCAACGGAGACATTCTCTTTGAAAACTAACCAACTGCTTGACCCTGCAACCCTTGCAAGCCCAGACCTTCTCTCAGACATGTCAGACATCAAAATGTCTGTTATTTTGACTGCAGAGCAAATGGATTATTCAATTAATGAAGACATAGCTGGGGCCAGAAGGGGTGAAGAAAATTGTGTTTTTGCCAGTGTTGAACAGAGGCAAAAGAGATTAAAAGAGGGGCTGGAAAAGGTTGGAGAGAATCAAAGTAATGAGATAAACAACAGTAGACAGGAAGTACAAGAAAATGACACTAAAAAAGAAACATGGGTTTCACAACATGGGGCACAAGCTATTGTAATGAGAGATCTCCTTACTGAAGAGCCAGTCCTGCAAGAGACTTGCATTGAGAGTAAGACTTCAAGCAGACCTGCCCCAGAAGTCAGAGACATGACAGGCATGCTCTCACACCTGAGCATCGACATGGACCAGTACATGGAACAGAGACCTTATGTGAGCCATGATTCTCAGGAAGACCTTGTCCAAGATAGGTTTGAACAGGTAATTGTAAAGCGTGATGGCAAACGGCGTCCCCCAGATATCAAGAAACCTATGAGGAAGAAACTTAGAGAGAGAGAGCGTTCTGGCTACAGTAGCTCTGAGGGAGAACTGGAGAGGATGAGCTCTGAGGAGTCCTTAGATGGTGATGTTGTTCTCAAGGAGAGTGGCCTTGAGCCCACCCCAGTGATGGATCCTCCAGCTTCTCCTCTTGTGGTTGAGACACCTATAGGATCTATAAAAGACAGAGTTAAAGCTTTGCAGAACAAAGTCGAAGAGGAAGAGGTGCAAAAAAGTACTCACCAATCAACTATCACCACAAAGAAGATGGCGACAGACATGCCACAGCTCCCCAGAGTCCCTATGTCTCCTAAATCCCCCAAATGTCCGACAGAAAGATTAGAGGAAACTATGTCTGTTAAGGAGCTGATGAAAGCGTTCCAGACTGGTCAGGACCCTTCAAAAAATATATCTGGGCTTTTTGAGCACAAAGCAGTGACCTCCTCTTGTATTTCAACTTTGATATCTGAATCAGGAGAGTACAAAGAAGTACAGAGGACTGAAAGTCCTACACAGGAGCCAAAAACACAAACTCACACTCCACGTCCACAGAGTAATGTCAAGATATTTGACAAAACAGAATTAGGGGATCAGTCAGTAAGCTTCACTGGAGATAATTTTGATGAACCACAGTTAATTTCAGATAGTGCTTTTGTTGGAAAGACAGTAGAATTTGCTACTATTCACCTTGATGATGAAAAAGTTAGCCCTGACAAAGAGTCACTAGAGTTGCCAGGGAAGGAGACATTATCTGTTAAGAAACGCATGAAAACATTTCAGCTTGGACAGGATCCCTCAAAAAGTGAAACAGCAACTTTTGAACACAAAGCTGTGACTTCTTATATTTCAACATCAATATCCAAATCAGCTGATTGTGACAAGATACAGAGCACTGAACAAAGCCCTATGCAGGAGCCAAAACTACAAACCCAGGGTCAGTACCTCACATTTTTTCATCATCAGAGTGTTGACAAGAAATGTGATAACACAGATTTAGGAGAGCAAAACTTAAGCTTCATTGTAGATAACTCTGAGGAATCACAGTTAATTTCACATAGTCCTTACATTGGCAAGACAGTCAAATTTGCTGCTACAATTCAACATGATGATGGCAGCGTTAGCCCAGACAGAGAGGTATTAGAGTTGTCCGATAAGGAGACAGTCTCAGTTAAGGAGCTGATGAAAGCATTCCAGACTGAACAGGACTCTTCAAAAAGTAATGAAGGGCGTTTTGAACAAAAATCAATTTATTCCTCTTGTATTTCAACACTGATATCCGAATCGCCAGGTCATGAAGAGATACAAAGGACTGACGAGAAACCCACACAGGAAACAAAATTGAAACCCCAAATTGAGAATCTTCCAATTCGCCATCCACAGAGTGATGTCAGCACATGTGGAAATTTAGATGTAGAGGCTCAAACAATACACTTAAAGAAAGACAACTCTGTGGAATCACAGTTAACTTCAGATATTGCTTGTTTTGGAGACACAGTAAAAAATGCTAATACAATTCACTGTGAAGACGGGAGGGTTAGTCTTCAGGGAGAAGAGTTATCAGTGAAGAACATGGGCAGGATGCAATTAGAAGAACCACTCATAATTAGTGGTAGGAGTTTATCTGAAGACCTACAGATCAGCCCTGACCGCAGACCCTCTGAGGACTTCAGTGCTGACATAAAGGCTGAGCTAGAAGAAAGTCCTGAGTACCAGCTGTTCAAGCAGAAATCAGAGGCAACAGATGTGAACTATCAGTTGGATGTACATGAGGAGACAACCTTGGATACAAATCCAGCATCCATATCCAGTCCCTGCATGATAAGTTATTTTAGAGAAGATAATTCTCTTATTCAGAATGAAATGAAAGATGCTGACCAAAGTCCTGAGAGTTCCAAGCATGAAGGTAAAACTGAATCCTCAGACACTAGTGTTGACAATAGGACCCCTCATTCCAGCTCAGGGGAGAGTGAGAATTATGAAGAAATGGCAGTGACCCATCTAATGAACAATGAATTGTTTACTTCCTTGCATCAAAAAGAAATTCCTTCGAAGGAAGGGACATTTTACGATGCACAAAGACAACATGCTACAGTTGATCATGGAAATAAACTGCTCTTTAAACAAACTGACAATGACGTAACAAAGATAAAAATTGTGGAGCCACAACTTCAAGAGATCCACATTGAGAGGAAAACATCAAGCCAGGCATCCACAGCAGTAAAAGATATGTCAGGGATGTTGTCCTTAATGAACGCTGACTTGGATCAATATCTAAAAGTTAGACCTATAGCAAGTCTGCCACCACAAGAGGGAATTGTTGAAGATACATTTGAAGAGATTATTTTAATGAAGGAAAAGGGTAAAAAAATAATGACATTTGTCACTGATGGAAATAAGGGAGCAACAGTGAGTGGCATAACACAGGAAATTAATCATGGAAAGGCAGAAGAGAATTCATTTACATTGGGAGCTAAAGAATCAGAGAGTGACTATGAAGAAGCTAAATCACCTAAAGACATAAAAGATATATCAGGAATGTTAGTCATTAATCAGGACTTGGATCAGTTTGTAGAGACTGGGTCTATGGCTAGTCCGCAAATAGAAGAGAATAATGTGCAGAAGAAATTAGAACGAATTATAGTTACAAAAGATAAAAATGAAGAAGATTTCACTTGTGAAAATAAAGGAGCAGAAGTGGATGACACAACACAGGGGATAGACTGTACTATAGTGAAACATGAGGTCATGGTGGGATCTGAAGAAGTGGCACATGAAGTAAAGGAAACCCAAGCAACCTTGACAGAAGAACTACAAATGAAGGAAAAGTGGGTAGAGAAAACAACTTCATACCAGCCACCAACAAAAGTAAGGGATGAGTCAGGTATACTATCACTGCTGAATAGTGATTTGGACCAGTACTTAATGGGCAGGCAAGTGATGAATCAGCCTCCAGAAGAGGACCCTATACAGGAAGAATTTGAACAAGTTATTATCACCAAAACCAGAAAACCCTCTTGTGAGGAAGAAAGGATTACAATATATGACACAATGCAGATACAAACACAAACAGTAGCTGGTTCTGGTGTAGAGGGCAAAACAAGTGGAGAGACATTTGAACAGATGCAGTCTGATGTGGAAGTCAAAGAACCAACACCAAGTTCTGTATTGGAGACACCTTTCCAAGAGGTTAACATTGACAGGAAAGACCACCAGCAGTCTACAACTGAGAAGAATATGTCTGGTATGTTATCACTACTCAGGAGTGATGTAGATCAGTGTGTCAATGAAAAGGCAGAGCTAATACAATGCCAACCAGAAGATGATCTAGTCAATGAGAGTTACCATCAAGTTATAGTGACAAGGAATCATTTGGAGGATGAGATAAATGAAGTGGTGAATGAACATATGCAAATGGATACAACTGGAGTCACAGAATTGTCATCAAGTTCTGTTTTGGAGGTGCCATTCCAAGAAGTCTGCATCAAGGGAAATACACATGAACAACAGACAACAACTGGACGAGACATGGCAGGCATGTTGTCACTGCTCAGTGGTGACTTAGATGAATATTTAAAGGAACAGCCAGTGGTGATACAATGCCACTCTGAAGAGGAGGCAGTCAATGAAAACTACAAACAACTTATCCTGACAAAAGACATTAAAAGAGAAACTCCTGCATTCTCCCTTGAACATAAGATGATGCTGCCAGAGGATTCAAATTTAAAAACTGTAGACAGCAATGGAAAAGGAGCTTTGGAAAGTGGTTGGCAAACATGGTCCCATGAAAATAAAGATCCCAAGAGTTTCTCATTTGAGGAGGATGTGACTATACCAAGTGCAGGCTCCCATTTTAATGACTTTATTGAAGGGGTGGTGGACAGTACAAGGTCATATACAACAATGGATGACTATGAGCCTGATCATAAAGATGTTAGTGTTGTTTCTGGTAATTCAAGTCTTCAAACACGTGATTTTTTTCAACTACCAGAGAGTTTAAATGCAACACAACGACCAACTGATTTGGAAAACTTAAACAGTGCAGTTTTTGATGACTTAGCCAAACAGCCTTGTCACCATGACTCACTAGAGGAAAGTCCTCTAATGGAGGATAGATCTTCAAAGAAATCCCCTGATTCAATTGACCCAAGCCCTACCAGAGAATCCCCTTGTCCAGACTCTCTTGAGGGAAGTCCCACTCAATCAAAGGACACAGAGTTTAATATACCAGCCAAGACAGCTGTGTATGAGGACTATGCCTCCCAACTCCAAGCATGTTTTGCTTGTGACAGAAATATTTACAACAATGAAAATAAGCCTGATGAGACTGAAAACAATGAAATTTTACATGAGGAAAATGAAGGTACAAAAGACAAATATTCTCACTCAGCAAAGACAAGGAGTCTTGGCAACATGTGCTCTGACTCCAAAATAAGTGACAGTGAAGATTTGAACAATCTCATAAGGCAAGACTCTCTAGACTCTCTAGACAAAGATAATAGTGAGGATGATACCACCACCAAACAATTCACCCCAGAAGAGGAAATGTTTAAAATGGCTGCAAAGATCAAAACATTTGAGGAGATGGAGCAGGAGGCTAAAAGGAAGCGAGAGACAGGCTCAGATACCACTGCTTTATCAAAGACAGGTGATCACCAAGATGATGAGGTAGATTTTAGATTTGCCACAGCTGCGCAGTTTTCCTCACAAGATACACAAGAGGAAATGTCTGAAAAATATGTGACAGAAAGCACTCACACATTTAGTGGAGTAACAGATATTAGTTCAAGCAGCAAGGAGAAGGTGGAAATTCAGTCACAACTAATGTTTACTCAAACAACAAATGACAGTTCATTGTGTTTAGCTGCAGGTCACAGAGAGGGGCCTTATTCAGTAAGTGAGGAATCTATGCAACTCTTAGAGGAAAGAGAGTCTGACATACAGAAAGATAAAGACACTGTCGCAGATTACTTTTTTTGTTCCTCAGTCAATGACACAGATTTTTCCAGCTGTGTTACAAATGAGCACCATCCTGTAGATGACGAAGAGGTTAAACCCCCACCAACAAATAGTTCAAGCTCTGTAAATGAACCTCAGGCAATGCCACATACTAAAGCCATAGAGTATGTTATCTCAGGACGGGAGGATGAGAATGATGTTACTTTCAATGTTAAGTCTGAGGAACAGATTAATCTTTGTTTTACAGAAGACCGAAAAAACCCAGATAAAACATCTGTTCAAACACCAGGAGAAAACCCTAATCCATTTCAGTTTCAAGAAGGAAAGTTATTTGAAATGACCAGAGGAGGTGCCATTGATATGACAAGAAGAAGCTTTGATGAAGAACAGGAACAATATGCATTTTTTCACATAGAGGAACATCCAGCTTTTGAAGTTATGCCTGAGGAGACCGGTGGAGGAGATCAAACAAAGTCTTTAATTTTAGACAATAGTGATTCAGTTGCAGATACACCCCTCCAAGAGATCTCAACATCATCTTTTAGTCATTGTGCTAGTGACAAAATTCCTACTCCCAAACCCAGAACTCTCATTCAACCGTCAAATGACATGTCAGAGAAAGAGAAGCCACTTTCGAAAGATCAACTTCACAGTCCCATAGAGGTCCAGCTTGGTTCTCCCACTGCTTTGGAAAGATTAACTGATATTCAAGATGAAGTTGGAGGTCTTGAAAGCCTTGGTCTGGGCTATCTAGACTCCACTATAGCTGATCTTCAGTCAGACACTATGACAGTTGACCATTCAGTATACTCAAAGCAGAGCAATGACTCTTCTGATTCATCTCCCGATGAAGAGGAAGAAGGAGAGGAAGATGAGGACCAGTGCTCAGTCATAGAGATGCCCTTTTCAACTGTACAGACTGACATCCCAATGCACTATTATCAGGATTCACCTCCACCTTTGGGACTTGAACCAGGTAGCGCAAATAAAGAGACTAGCTGTTTCAAATCAGAAATAACCATGAAAGATCCAAAGCTGCCAGAGCTTGATCTGTTTCAAAGAAAAGCAGAAAAAGACTCAACCTTGAATCGCAGGACTAGATCTGAGGCTGATGGTGACACAAGTAAAACCTTTAATGAAAAGAGCAGGAGTTATTCTGACAGTACTGAATCCACTAATAAATCCAACCTTTCCCCCTCCAAACTTCCTGTCTTGTTGAAACAGAAAGTTATACCTCAAACAGTCTCCTCATCATCTATCCAAATAAAAGAAATACAATTCTCTGAGACTGCAGAAACACCTGTTAGGTCTTCTTTGGATGTTGATTATCTAAGCAGTGCTAGTCAAAGGAGTCCAGACTCTATTATATTCACATACGACATCCCAGGCATACACACTTCCAACTCTGATGGCAATCCTTTGATGAGTGTGCAAACATCTTCTGGTACAGAAAATGTATTTGAATCCAGGCCTGCCTGGGATGACACGGTGGAAACTCAGATGCAGAGAATCAACGATGACCATACTCCAGAATGCACGCCAGGTATGGCCAGACCTACATGGGCTTTTGCTTTCCTATCTCCTCTCCTCAACAGCAAGACCCGTTTTCCTCTTAAGCGCATAATGCCACTATCAACCATTTTATGTTGTTTCCATGTGTTGTGATTTGTCCTGCCTGTGGGTGTGTGTGTGTGTGTGTGTGTGTGTGTGTTTGTCTGTGGTTTTCTCACTGGGCTCCACTCAGATTGTATATCCCGCTGTGTGATTGTATGTTGTAATGTTTAGCATGTTAGTGAGTTATTCCATGTATTTGTGTACATGTAATCTCAAGATTGAATGGCCATGTCAGTTAAAAAAATTTGTAGCTTAAAGAATTTTGATGCTGACCCCCACTTTTGTATTGGTATCTGTAATACTAACATAGCTTTACTAATATTAGCATGTACATCACATAATCAGAACATCAGTGTCCTTGCTTACACAGATAAATTATTAGATTAATGACAATGACAAAATATTAATCTGTGAAAAAGTCAACTCCTCATAAGAGTGACAAATCCAACATTTATGTTATCATTCATGTTAACATCACAGATCCATATTTCATTTCAAAGTATTACAGTCCATAACATAACTTAGTGTCCTCAACCAGTCTACACAACGCGTATTTTACATGATAGGTACCTGGTTTGTGAAAAACTTTGAGATATATAGTTGTGGAATTTTACACACTGAACTGCTGACCATCACTTTAAATTTGAATGTTTGGCTCTGGCGGTATTTTTTAGTGGATTGGCAGGATGATGCTGACAGGAAAGAAGAGACATTAGCCATCATTGCAGACCTTCTTGGCTTCAGCTGGACTGGTAAGCTTTTAGATAATATTATAATTCTCTTTTTTTTTCAACAGTGTATTGTTTGAATTGAACCTTTTCTGAGTAATATTGGGGTAATATATGTCAAGTTTATATGGAAGTAATCATGCTCTAGCAGCAAAACAGTACATATGGCTCACAATCAGTTTTTTCATCTTCTGTTTGTGATGCCTCACCCCAGAGCTGGCAAGGGAACTGGAATTCAATGAAGATGACATTCAGTTAGTGAGAACAGAGAATCCCAATTCGCTCCAAGAGCAGAGCCATGCTTTGCTGCAGCATTGGGTTGAACGGGAAGGCAAACATGCCACAGGTAAATGGTGTTTTGGTCTGGACAGGTTTTAATTTACATTTTGCTACTTCGGACTCTGTAATCATTGCTAATTTCTTTGAGGATGCACTAAATGTACAACTAGCATTTTGAATCAATTTCTGTATTTAGTTGATCTATATTCATAGATTCAATTTAATGTTATATTTGCATTTTTTTATTTGCTGTGTTCATTGAATGCTTTTCTAGTCTATTAATGATTGATAAATCCCTCCACAGAGGACTGTCTTATTAAGAGACTAACCAAGATCAACCGCATGGATATTGTCCATCTTATTGAAACCCAGATGAACAAGTCAGTTCAAGAGCAAACATCTAGAACTTACGCAGAGATAGAGAAGACACTGGATCACAGTGAAGGTAGTCACAACCAGTTTGAAGGCTCAATCTAACATCTAACTCTAATCTATTTGTTTACATTCTTATTCATCATATTTGTGTTTCTCAGTGTCAGTAGCCCTTTCTTCAGTGCAAGAGGATGCAGACAGCCCCAGAGTTGTAAGAAGGGTGGAATCAGACCGCAGACCACCCCCAGCTGTTTCAGAAGAGGACCTCTCAGTTGCTTCCCTCCTGGATATTCCATCCTGGGCAGAGCCCGTTGGACACACCCATTCAGAGAGCATGCATGGTGACCTGTTGGAGGAGCTTGAGATTCCACAGTAAATAATTAATTCAAAATTATTAATGAATCTGCAACACACATCCATGACATGTCATGTAATTTGATACATTCAATACATTTATATTACACACCAGACATACCATAAATACAGAAAAAGTTGTCAAAAAATGCTGCTTTTTTAAAAGATTGACACATCTTGACCTTACAAAATAGCAACATTGTCAAATCCTGCATCTGCTAGTTTGCAGAAATCAATGCCCTTCATCCATTGTTTGGGCTAATTTTGTTTTATTTCAGGTATCACATTCATGAAGTCACATTTTCTTATCTAGTCTGTCTCTTCTGTTACAGCGAATTGAATCCTCATCTGTGGACTTCAGAGGATGTAATTACACAAGAATCTACGAGTCATGACAACTTAGATGAGCAAGTAAGTTCTCTCCCCACTTCAAAAGAAGCAGAAATCAGGAGCGAAGCAACTCAGGTTTATGACTCCCAGGGCAAAGTGAAAGATCAACAAGGTTGCCACAATACTGAAGTTCATTTCTTGAGGGCTTTCCAAGCTGGCCCTCAAGTCAAAGATGAATGCAGCCATACATTGCCACTGAAGCAATGTGGTTATGAAGATGAGCAAAGCCAATCATGTGAAATTCAGAAGTTTCCGTCATCTATATCTATCAGAGACTTTAGTCTGAGTCTAACAGAGTCAGACCAAGCTGAGACTGACTTCAGCGAGCTTTGTGACTATTTTAGTAATACACCACAGCTTGCCAATAAAAAAACAGTTAAAACCAATGTCAAAAAAATCACTGAGCCTAACCTGTTAGTGTTACCACCAGGGGACCACAAAGCAACCCTTGCCATGACTGAGGATGACATAGATGTAGATCAAAAAAGCACGGACTCACAAAAGTGTATTGACGAGGTCTCAGCACAATGCATCCAAGTATCACATGGTCATGACAACATCCAACAGGTTCCAGGTGTGGACTTTGGTTTCAAATCCAAGATAAGCAAAGAAGAAAATACTAAATACCAATCATACAAAAATAGGTGTTCGGAAAACATGTCCTTCATTGATGATGATGAGGATGATGTCCAGCCAATTGAACACATTGTTGCTACTGCTAAGTACAACATGGTGGAACAATCAAAAAACAATCAAACAAACATTCAAAAGACCATTTTGCCTCATAGACTGAGAACCAGTGACCCTGCTCATTTGGCATGTGACTCAACTGATAGCAGCTATAATTACTGTTATGTGAGTACAGACAGTGATTATATCATAGACAAGGTGATGGCACCTAACATTTCTGAACCCAAAGTTGCCTCATCGAGCCTTTATCTGCCTACATGTGCACCACAGTCACCTGAACAAGATGCAACATTAGCCTCTAATTTTATTGAGTACAGCCCTTTAACTGCTAATTCTGTGGCATCTGAGAAGCAATTTTCATTTTCACCTATTCATGAAAGGGGTCACCTACTTACAGAATCATGGATATTAAATGAGCCCTTACCTAGACTGTCCTCCCCTGACTCTGTTATGTCAATTAGTGATTATAGGGCAATGTCACCTGACTCTCCTCTGAGCAAGAGAAAAGCCTTACCTGCAGACTTTGCCAGTACATTTGATGACATGAGGACACTATCTCCAAGGTCTGATGCATGTATTTCACCAGTGATTAACATAAATGAAAATAATGTACACCCCTATCAATCACACATAAATGAATGTAAACAACTACTTTGTTCAAAAGCTGAAGGTGCACTGATGCAGGGAGAGTTTAGAGCATCATCACCTGTGACAGCAGGTAATCAGTGTGAAGACTTTTTGTTTGAAGATTTTTCTGTTAGTAGGAGGATACCTGGACATGGAATGTCAGATATGGATTGTAGACCAACCTCACCAGAATCCCAGTCATCTCAGTGTAGTTTCTCATTTCTTGAACTCTTTCTCTCTGAACAAAACCGTGCCCAACTTCTGAGTCAATATTGTAATTATTTTTTAATGTATTCAAGAGTAGATCATCTGTCACCCTCACTAATGTCAAATCTGTACACCACAATGTATTGTGAAGAGGTGTGTCAGAGTAATAATTTGACACCAGAATTAGTCACTTCAGATCATGGTTCTCCAGTCTCTGAAGAGTCTTTCACATCAGATGGTTGTGGCCCTCCAGAATTGTCAGTTTCAAAGAAAAAGACTATAACATGTGATTTACAAGGTACTACTGATGCTCCTTCATCACAACTTGCTGAATGGTGTGATGAAAAAAGCCCAAATTCAGCTGATTTGATGTCATGGCATGGAAAAACTGAAAAAAAGGGACCAGTGTTTACAAATCCTGTTTCAACTAAAAAATGTCTTTCAAAAACGGAAGTTAAAGGTATTAATATCAAAGTTTTAGACAATTCAATTAAAACCGAAAAATGTTTTGAATTTCAACCACTATCTTCTGACACCACAAAGTTAGGAACAGAAAATAATGAATCATTCATTGATTACTGGTTTTCGAAATTGGAATCTAGATCGTCTAGTTGCACGCAATCTCAAGATTACTCGCATAGCGTTTTATCAAACACTGAAAGAAAAATGGTAGAAGGCAGGAACATGCAATCTAGGAATTTCAATCAAATGGAAGAATCATCAAAAACAAATTCTTGTTCACATGATTCGAATAGCAAGCCATCTGTTGAAAGTTGTATGAATTTTTCACAACTTCAATGCCCAAAAACAATGGTCTTTAACTTAGTAGAAAGACCTAAATTCATTTTAAACTTTTCTAGTGATATATATCCAACATTAAAAAAGAACGTATTGCTGACTGAATCTCAAGTGACATTTGGTCTAATAAAAGGGCAGTATTGTGACTATTACTTGCAGTATTCTGAAAGTAGAGCACAGTTGCCTTTTTCAAATCAAAGTGTTGAAATTTATACAAGAAGTTTGTCAAATACTGAATCTCAACTTGATAGGTCATTTAGTTGCACTGCTTTGTCTCCAGACTCACCTATCCCTCAGTTCACCTTCTTCCATATTGGCTATGATGCGTCTCTGTCAAGACCAGACTCAACAATTTCAGATTGGGAAGGTGCCGATTTGTGTCTGGAAACCCTCTATGATCAGAAGAGAGCAGATTCCCCGCAATCAGATGCGTCAGAATTTGAACTCCATCAGTTCTTTAGTAGCAGGGCATTGTCTCCAGACTCACCTGTTCCTCAGTTCAGACCGCCTTACATTTCTCATGATGTGGACTGGTCANCCCACAGTCAGTTTTATCAGACTTTGAACTTGATAGGTTCTTTAGTGGCAGGGCATTGTCTCCAGATTCACCTATTCCTCAGTTCACCTTGTCCCATTTTGGCTATGATGCGTCTCTATCAAGACGGTACAGGTTTTTTACACCAGAATCAACAATTTCAGACTGGGAAGGTGTCG
>JANJYP010010908.1:0-11299 GCA_024605115.1 Rastrelliger brachysoma | reverse complement strand
GCTCATCTCAGAGAGCTGCCATTACTTTTCCATGTCAAATAGAAGTTGCTCTTACCATGGTGTTCAGGTACAAGGAGGACAGGAGGAATCAGACTGCCTCGGGAGACATGAGATAACCATATACCATGAAAATGACAAGCAGGGTTGACTGATTGGGAAGAACATGTTTCCAATATGCCACCTTATGCAAGCGATACATTTGAGAAATTAGCTGTCAAAAGAGAACCACTCATGAGGCTCCTTTCATGCAGCTGCAGTCTGTCTGACCTTTAAAAAAAAACTGCGAGTTTGCCTCCTTTATTTATAGGTATTTGTTATGGTTTATTTATCAGTTTTATGTATGTTTTTCAAATATTTATTCACATTTATTCATGACAGTTTTTTTTCCTTCAGTTTTTTTTTCTGACTGCTTCCCTCGTAAACCTGCGGCAAGCGAAAGAGTGTGATGTGTGGATTGAACGTGAGTAGAAAATAGATGTATCCACAGCAGTGTGACATTTGACTATGGCCTGACTGTCCCACTTCTAAAGCAAACCCAAAGGACAGCTTTTAGCTATGGCTCCTGGGGCTAAAAGAGAGAGAGTGAGAGGGTTAAAGACAGACAAGGGAAAGGGATTACAAGGATTTGTCGCCATTTATTTCTGTTATTCAAATCACTTGTGTAAGTAACATTGTGTGGGCCATGGAGCACGGTGAGGCTCAGAAAAAAGGCCCTAGTATCATCATTTGAGCCATAGGGAGAACGTGTGCAATACTGGTTTGATGGTACATGACTTGGATTTGCAGCTGAACCTGGGAGTTTGTGTTTACAATTGAAAAGACAATATGCACATGTATTCTGCTCTGCTGCAGTGCTGTTACCAAGTGAAGCACGGATCTTACGGCTCAGCGGTGGGGCACTGTGCCGAGGCAGCACTCACTGGTCAACTGAGGACAAATGAATGTATTTTAACAAGCAGGACTGAAGATAAAACAGTTCACATAAGACAGCCATCAGTCTCATCACCATCATCATTAGCTCCATCCCTCTCTTATTGTATTTGACATAATGTGCTGATGCAGATCTCTGGTGCTCAGCTGGGACCTACCCCATGGAGAAACACTGTTTAGACTGACATTCCCCATGAGAGGAGGAATGTGCGTCACCTTGGGCCTGCTTTTCTTTTTTTTCCAACACCTCCATGCTCCCCACTACCCCTCCTCCCTCCCCCCTCCCATCTCATCCGCATTTTAATATCAATCTCAATGGACTCCATTAGTGCAGCACTTCTTTGAGAGTGTTAATTTGTTTTGTCAAAAGCTTTGTTTATCCCAGATTAATATCTCAATAAACAGAGGAGTGCTGCACTGTGGTAAATGATAGTGATTATACAGTAGAACATCTGCGGCCCACGCTGTTGGACGAACGATCACACAACGGGAGTATGTCCACCATTCAAAGCCCTCCAAACCTCTGATTACAATAATAACACCATGGGTACTAATTTACTGCAGTGTTCTCTTGCCTTCGCTCTATTTCCTGCACTCCTTTTCTTTCTTAAAGCGCAGATGTTTGACACAGTTCCCATACCATGCCATTGGAAAGCCTGACATGCATGCACTCCAGCAGTTTGGTAGAAAGTTGTTTAAAAAGTGGGATGCCCAACCTTTGACTCAGTGCTGTCTCGCCCCTACAGCTTAGTGTCAGTGGAGAGTGTGCTGTGGCATTGTTCAGTCTATCATTAGACAGCAGAGGTCCCAGCAGGCTGACAGTCTGTTCACTTGCAGCTGACCCTTTCACACACAGATCTTTTTTTTATTTTTGATTTGTGATTTGTGTGGCCCATATCACACCATGAGGGTGGATGGGATATTGGTGTGTGAGTTCTGCAGTGGGGCAGCAGAGGGTCATTATGTCTGCAAAGATTGGCCCAAGAGGGGACAGAGCAGAGATGTCACAAATTCATAGCTATAGGCAGTGAGTGCTGGAGAATGGCTGATGAGGAAGAGGAGGGGAGGTTGTGCAGGGTCTGATCTGGCGATAAGGAGATGAATGAGCTGCTTTATTTCAGATGGCTTTCTGTTGGTGGTTTATAGAGGGTTATCACATTATGATTAAAATTGGTCAAGCTGGCATGTCAGATCTCATGTTCACAAAATAAAACAAATGTGCTTGTAGTGGGGGAATGATAATGTGCTTGTTGTTTTGTCCAATGAATGCTTCCTTAAAAAAATGTGAAAAAAGATCCACTGCCGCATCAGCCAATTAAAGCAAGACTTTTAAAGTGCTAAGAAATGCAACTGGATTTTCCTATAGAGATTTTTAATCTGCAGATGTAAACAATGATAAAATAATACTATTTTGTTATTGGTCTCTTGTTATGTGTCCACATGACTACTACACAGTACTTTTAGAGAGTATATAGAGTAGTTTTAAGCATATATAGGGGTGTGGCATAAACACCAATGATGAGGATTGTGCTGTTTCTCTTACGTGTTGAATATGTATATGTGGAGCTGTGCCATTAAGTCAGGTCAGCAGTCATTTTTGATGAACAGGGTAGAACTAATTGAGGATGGGCTTCTCCAAATCCTAAACCTGGGAGGCCCCTTCTACAAAGAGATCCTCAAGTCCAAAACCAAAACAAACATATCTTTTAACACAGAGACATCTAGTTTAATGTACACATTCAGTCAGGTAGGTAGCCTTAATTACAGTATACACTAAAGTGGAGGTAGACATGGGTTTTCTGTTTACTTGTTAAATGAATAGCCATCCACATTAGGCAAGAGCAGGCTGAATCTGTAGGCATGATTAGTTCTATTTCTTCCTTATCCTTCACTGCGTACACTGTCACAGAGTGTGGAGGAGATGAACTTTACTTGTATGTGTTGTAATCTCCATAACATAATGGTTCATGGGGCAGAAAAATCACAGTCTGTGTCCGTCATCAGAGGTGGAATAGCTGGGTATAGCAGGTGAATAAGATACTCTGCTAAGGGCTATATTAATTAGCTCAAAGCACTAGAACCGGGTCAGTATTTGACATCTACTAAATGCTTAAATATATGGGAGTAAATTATTGGGTACTTTTATATAGTAGGCTGTAGGCAGTGATAGAAACAATCAGCACTGACATTGTGGGGCTCTACACATAGCACCATTTCCAGAGCTTTATGTGTTTTTTATACAAAATTGGTCATTTGTCATGTACCGCTGAGACATTTGTAATCTAAAACTTGATTCTGTTTCTATTATCTTTGAGGAATGATGTTCATTTATTTTATTTTATTTTTTCTTTTTACTTAAAGGCATTGCTTTGACAGCTGTCTGGGCCAAAGGGGATGATTTTCTGTGAGTGTTTGCGTCATTGCAGGTGTGAGCGACCTTGTATCAGCACATATTAATAAAAAACTATTGAAAATATATGCAGTTAATGCTTCAGGGTTTCTCTGGGAACACTTTCAGGGGCTCAGTTGTGTGTGTGTGTGTGTGTGTGTGTGTGTGTGTGTGTGTGTGTGTGTGTGTGTGTGTGTGTGTGTGTGTGTGTGTGTGTCTGTGGTTTGATGAGCAGCATAATTGCTTGTGTGCTTGTGCATGTGACAGTGCGATAAAAGCATAACAGCACACAGAAACCATTATTAATAGTTTACAGTTCCATATGCATATAAACTTCAATATACTTACCTCATGATTCAAAGTGAGAATGAAAATATGTCTTTAAGCATTAATACTGTGGTTGTCTTTATCAGCTGGACTGCCGTTTATGACACACTGCGCTGCTCATCTGTGAACCACTGGAAGCAGGGGACTGAAGCCAAGCAGCTCAGCCCCTTCCTGAGTCAGCTCCCCTTTCAACCACATGCTGTATGCATATGTAGATTTGACCTGATGGTTAGGTTGATGATTCTGTCAAACACTGGTCTGTGTCCAAAACATACTACACAAAATGATCTAAGTAATGCAGGAAAAAGGAAGCTGTCAGTTTAGGAGACAAAACCCCAGAGCCACAACACTTGTGGTGTTTGGACAGGGACTAATACTGTACAAGCTTTATGCACCAGGGAGGATGAGAGGACTGGTCTCATACTAATCTGGAGAAAGCAAGGCTTTGTTTCACTACAGTAACCCTGAGTCAGTATTACCAAGAACAGCTTCAGTGATGCTTTCAGCCATCTCATATGTATGTGTATGTACATGCAGACTTGTGGGCACACTTGCTCAGCTGGATTCAGCTTTACAGAGCATCAGTCAAGGTAATTAATCATACAGTGTGTTGTGATCCCCGATGTAATCTTTTAATAACCGTGGTGTGAATACAGCTTCTGACTTGTGAATGCAGTACTGCTTGCTTGCAGCTGTCTGTGAAGCGACTATAGCATACAACAGTAGGGGACCTTTAGTATACTCTGGAGTAGGCATAAACATTGTGATCAGCTAGAGATCAGTTAGGGATAACACATACCTAAGTGACTGGGTTATTGCAGCCCATCTTGTTTCCCTTAAGCCTTCTTATCCCCGATATGGTGTGATCAGTGTTAGCTCCCACTGAGTGTTGTTTCCTTGACTGCTCATAATCCTGGTCACAGTGGCGTGTGATTGGTAACTAATTAGCTGATATCTGGTTATTATGAGCATCAGAGCATGGAGAATTCATCCATAATTACGGTCTTCCACCGACTTTGCCTCACCCGTGTACCTGTTTTGTTTTCATGTCATGCTGCACGCTGTACATGTACATGTGATGATCCACCCCCTACCCATCCACCCATCTGCCCAGCTCCTGTCTCACTCATGTCCCCTCAGTGAAACTCCCTGAGCGGGGAGACTCTGGGGCCTTGACCATTCAGTCACCCCCGTTTTTTGTCGGTGCTACGGTAACACTTTCACACACTGACTCACCAAACATGAGCAACAAAGCCTCTAAGCCCTGACACACGCACTTCCTGGCACTCAGTCCATCTAAAAGGTAAAAAGGGGGCTTTTTCAAGGTCATTGCACATTTAGGGAAGCTTAAAATAGAACCAAGACATTGACAAATCAAGATCCACAGCAACTCTCAGCAGATCTCAAGAAACAAAGAAAATGCATTGAATTCAGACTGAACCTCTGAGTATTTGTGTGTTATGTAAATTACTATCATACATCAAGCCAGCGGGCCAACAAATGTTTTAACTACTGTAACATATATAACACTTAGATGACCCAGTGATGCGTAATAGACTTGCTTTCATTGGCCGATTAACACATCAGAGCACCATACCAGAAAATATAGTTATCAACCCAAATACAGTCACTGATTGCATTGGAAATCTACAATTTTCAAGCAGCAGTATTATAAGTGGGGTCTGATTTTTTTTTTTTTAAATGAAAACAACTGTAGCTCAGTCACAGTGATACAATTATAGAAAAATAAGATATATACCTATCAGACTAGCACAATCAGAAATAAATATACTGTATCTTCTTCACTCAGCAAAATAGTTTAATTCTGTAACTCTGCACAGTGTTGTTAAAGTCATGACTCTTTACTGCCCCCCTATGGTGGAAGGTTAATACTCCTGGAGCAGCGTTTAGTTTACAAACCAGATGAAACGAGCAGTCACTGAAATCCAGACTGGATTAAAAATTTAATTTCAAAAAAAATGATTTTACTGTTTTCTATATCATTATCAAACATATTCAACAACAGCTACATTCAAATTAATTGATTACAAACCATTACAAATAAAAACAATACAGGAATAAATGCTGCAGAATCACAATAAGATTAACAAGCAAAACAAAGAGCTTGAGCTAATACATAATAATACAATCAATACATCTAAGCAAAAAAAGTCACGTGATTTAGGTGAAAAACATACTACTAAGTTATATGATTATAGGTTATAGGTCAGGACTTCTTGTTCAGGACCCCCTTGCAAATTAAAATAAAAGCAGGCTTATGTATTGCTGATTAATTTATTTTTTCCAAAAGAAAAGAACAAGAGTACTTGTCATATCTCTCGCTTTTCCTCTCTGTCGATTTATATAATGAAATAGCATTGTACAATAGTAATATTTAGTAATATCTATTCTGAAATATATACATTGATAAGGTATAATATCATAGTGCTATATATGATAAATATCTATTTGGTTTATAAATATTGACCCATACTACATCAGAGGTTTTCAAAGTCTGAGACTGTGGACCTCCTGCCAGATGATGCTTGGAAAAAGTTCACCCTCCTTCCTCCTTAGTTTTGCTCTATTCCTGGATGCCTATGGGGTCATGATTATGTTATTTGATCCCACAGATATTAAACAATCCTAAATGTGTGTGATAGATCACACACATCTAGGCTTTCTACGTGATCTAATTTTTATAACCGATGTAATATATTTTCACTTCTTTTACCTGAACCTCCTCTAAAACTGTGTGGAGCCTTGGGGAGGCCCACCTCCCACTTTGAGAACCTCTGCTATAGATATTACTATGTTGACAATTCTGTTGTATAGGTACAATAATAATGTGGTATGTGATACTTTTACTGGCAGGTCCACCCATCCTTTGGTTAAGTCAAGCACTTAATATTTTTAGGAATGAAGCCTGAAATATTATTTTAATGAGTGCAGCTTCTTCCATTTCATCTTTAAACCCTAATTTTGTTTACTATCAGTTAACAAAATGTCTAACTGACCATATTTCAGTTAATAAGAGTATCATATCAGTGAATCATATATCAATTAACATTGTGAAAGCAACACTTAGACATCTTTCACTTTCTATAGAGATTGTCTAATTTTTCTTAAAGTTTACCATAAAGACTTAAATTGTTGCATTATCATGTGGAAATGATCTTTAAATGAAAGTGCTGGACTCAAAGTTAAAGGATTTGCCAGTAAATACAGATGCCTTGATTATATATGTAATATAATAATATAATATAATTATCATTATAATAATAGTATTTATTAATATACATTTATGTATTTATTCATGGTTCATCATGTTGGGTGTCATTGACTTCACGTCAGTGTCCTGCAGAAAAAAATGTGCAAGCTCAAACAAAAACAACAGAAAAAGAACATTTCAACAGAAAAAAGATAATTATGAATTTATAGAAAGATTTCTACTTACTGGCACATTAGAGCACCTGCTGTTCTGGGCTGGGTCAGAGCCACCTTTGTTCACCAAAGCTGCGACTGAGACGCCTGCTGTGTTCAAATTTGAGAAGCAAGCCCTGGAGAGATAAACAACAAGGCAAAGGGCAGGATTTGGTTTATGCTCACCTTCCAAGCAGGCATCAGACAGGGTGGGGGGTGGGGAGAGGGGTAGAAAGTGGGGTTCAGAGAGTTACTCCTGACAGCTGTCCAAACAATAGCAACAGGCCAATTGAAACCAAGAATGGGGGAGATTGGAAACTGGAGAGTGATACAGAATTCTCTTCTGACATAGTTATGAGTACAAAATGGCAAGAAAGAAGAAGCCTCACTTCTCATTTGACAGCAATGGTTGCCCGTCAATCACATGATCCTTTGAGTTGTGACATTCACTGCTCCTGGAGAAAAAATAACAGCCTTTATCAGTTTACTCAGATGGGCATAGAAACACCTAAAGACAAGTATTTTAGCTCATTTCCCAGTTTGATCAGCCTTTAGTCATGCTGCTGATTTATCTGGATAATAATTATATTGGTATATGTAAATCTAGCACTTTTTTCTTTTTTTCCCCCTTTTTTTGTATCTCCACTTCTTAACTTTTTATCTTATTCTGTCAGTGTAGCCTGTGGGCTGTAATGATATTATTTCATTAGATACAATTAATAATACCTGTTTTTAAACTGTACTACTCATACAAAGTAATTAACCTCTGGAACAGAGACAGATGAAATGGTAATCTTCAACACATTCTCATCATACACCCTAACAACTTAAACGAGCTGTGTATGCAACGCAGGCAGGTAATTATTCTCTGACATTTTGCTACACTATAATATCTCCAATTATGGTGATTGTTAGACAAAGACTCACCACGCAATGCACTGTCCTCTGGTCTCTCCTCCTGGATCATCCCTTATGTTCCTGAAGTAGACACAGTCAATAGTTGTTAAACAGTGTTGATGGAATAAAAGACAAAAAGAACTGACATAAACACACTGCCAACCCATGAAATCCCAGAGGCATACCTGTTCATAGCTCGATGATTAGGGACTCTGCTAACATCAGGGGCATTCAAGTTTGCACTGCAAAACAAATACTTGATGAGAATGACACTGAATCTCCTGTGACATGTTTCAGTCACTACCACTTAAAGGGAGACGTCACCTAAATCTCCACAGAGAAATAAACAGTTTTTATTCTCACTTTTCAAATTGCTCAATTCTCACATGTTCAAGTTTATATCTATGAATATTCTTATTAATCCAGATCACCGTACTCTCTGGGCAAAAAACTGAATTGTAGGAAACTGGAATTTTTTTTGAAGAACATTTTGCTCTTATCCAAGGGGCTTCATCAGTTTGCAATGCATCTGTCTGATTACATTATATTACATTTATTTATTTGGCTGACGCTTTTATCCAAAGCGACTTACAAATCAGGGTAAAAAACGTTTAGTCTGAAACATACTGTATATGGAACTGACCTAATTTCTCCACTTTTTCCCTCAGTTACCAGGGAAATTAGTTGTGTGCNGACGCTTTTATCCAAAGCGACTTACAAATCAGGGTAAAAAACGTTTAGTCTGAAACATACTGTATATGGAACTGACCTAATTTCTCCACTTTTTCCCCCAGTTACCAGGGAAATTAGTTGTGTGTGACCACAGGAAGTTCGTAGGTATCTAAAAAATCCAAGAAGTGAGGCCTCACTGTACTGCTTCCTCCTAACATAAGAAAGAAACAACAAAAATATATTTCTGAATCCAAGTGAGGCATCGTGTAAGTGAAGGTGAAAATGACATTAAATAGTAACTCTGAAAATAAAATAAAACTCACTCCAAGTACTTTCTCCAAGAAATGCAACATCTCCAAAGCATAACACCACACAGCACAGCAGCTAGCACACTAACTGAAGACAATGACATAATGCATATATATGTTATCAAAGTTTTATTTGATTTTCTTTACAGAAATATAATTTAAAGTAATCTCAAACATGTTGTGAGATAGTGGAATAACTACAGATAATGTTACTCACTGATGGGGCACCATGGTGCTATAGGTAAACCTGTCACCTGATCCTGATCACAAGGCTTCATTTTCTCTGTTAAGGTAAAGAGGTGAGGTCATTGTTCATCTTGTGTGTATGATCAGCTGTTTAAGATAAAGTAAATAAATAGCAAATCAGTTATCTACAACAACAACACACTGCCTCACCGGTAGTATAATCCACACAGTGTTCAGTTACATGTTCCCCCTTGAAAAGCAAAAAGCAAAGTCTCAATAATGATGTCCCAGAGTACATGTTTCACATTTAAAACAAAATGAGTGAAGATATGCAAGTATATATTAAAGGAGATAACTCACTTTCAACAGTATGTGCTTAATTTTTGTATCTCTGCAGTTTCTTCTAACAACTGAACCGTTGTCCATGCTTACAACTTCTGATGAGAGTTGATATATTTGCTTGTTTGGCCTAGCGTAAGCAATCATTGTCTGTGAGGAAATAATAAAATGGATTACTGCAGTGTGACCTACTTTCACTTTCTCTTCTTAACCCTTTTTCTCACATGGGAGTCAAACTAAAGCTTTTGTTAATAGAACGGTGCAATGCTTAATAACTTGAAAACAAATCAAAATAACATTACCTCATTGCCATCAACATAAATCTCAGAAATCTCTGTTTCCCCAGGAGGCCCAAACTCAAACTTGAAGCCATCAGCTGTCTTTATATAACAGCAGGAAATGTTTTCCTGGACACATTCTGTGAGAAAATTGTATAGTGTAAACTTTTTCAAGCTCACTAAAAAGCATCCTAACATAACATTAGGGACATACTGTACATGAGCATAGGCCTCAGATATATCACAACTACCCAGCGTAAAGAATACAATTAAANTAAACTTTTTCAAGCTCACTAAAAAGCATCCTAACATAACATCAGGGACATACTGTACATGAGCATAGGCCTCAGATATATCACAACTACCCAGCGTAAAGAATACAATTAAAAATAGTGAAAAACTGGATAGAAGTACATATTCACAAATCTCCATCTCTTACCTAGTGTTTGGCTGTGAAACGATGGCAAAGAGATAGCAAATAGCCATAACTGTTGAATCATTTTGTCAAATGAAGATACGAGGTAAAAAACCAGCCTCAGCCTAAANAGCCATAACTGTTGAATCATTTTGTCAAATGAAGATACGAGGAAAAAAAAACAGCCTCAGCCTAAGCTAAAAGGGAAGAGGAGAAACAGGAAGTAGGTTGTGTCTTCTTTTTTTTTTAATTGAAAAGGCAGAAACAGTAGACAGTAAACAGTATACAAAAAGATCAGACAGTAATAGATGAGCCAGGGGTAATCTACACTAAACAAAATGGTTGTAAGGGGTACAGAAACATAATGTTTAATAGCCTTTTGATTTGTTGAATTAATAAGGAACTTAAAATGATGCTACATTTTTTTCAAAAAACAATTAAATTATTAAATTTACTTTTAAGAATAAAAAATTTTGTCAACAATTAAACTTTGATGAGAGGAAGTAGGCTGTGCCAGAGTGAGAAAAAAATGCTAATATGGGCTATAAAGATATTTTTTATAGAAGTTTGGAGGTAAGTTTTTTTCACATATTTATATATTATAATTATAGCATATTAAAACACATTGGTTGAAGTTTGTTCATTTCACACTGCATCAAGTTCATGCACGTTCTCTGGGACAGTACAAGGAGGTTGTGCCACGTTATCCTGAGAAATTAATTAAGCTCTTAAGTATTTAACCCATTGATCGTCCACACCACACACCAAATGTAGTTTTTTTAAATTAACACAAGGGGAGGCCCTTGTCCTACAGGTCAGAGACACACAGAAAAGAAAGCCCTGGCTATTGGGAGGAGACACAAAATCACCACAGGGCTGTAGTTTTCATTCTGGATTAAACCAAAATCATCTTACAAATGCCATGGTGCAAGAGGCTACCTGAAAAATTTGTCATTAGCACCTTTTTGCAGTGCAGTATGGATTCTGTTTGTATTTTAACAGGATATTTTTACAACATGGGCAAATGTGTATGCATTTATCCCTGTTTGCATTTGTTTTGAGTATATCTTCCTGTTATCTTCTGAGATGGGTTGTAGACAAAAAATGGCAGTCCTCCAAGCATATTCTAACATGA
>JANJYP010010902.1:0-13791 GCA_024605115.1 Rastrelliger brachysoma | reverse complement strand
ATACAGGTACATGTAAACATGATGCCAAGTGCATACATAACATGCTCAGAAATACTCAAATGCATGCTCACATGAGCTCCACACACACACACACACACACACACACACACACACACACACACACACACACACACACACACACACACACNACACACACACCTGTTGCTGTTGCAGGTGCAGTAAGTCGACTGGGCTGATCTCTCCATTTGTGTCTCCGTTAGATCCGCCCTCTCTACCTCCCCCTCCATCTGACTGGCTGCTGAGGCTGCTGACTCCATTCTGACTGGACGGTGTTGTTCGAATGGTCTCAGAGGCTGATTCCACCATCATCACTGGCACCTGAAAGCAGAGAGGCAGGAGTGGGTGGAGGGGCAAGACAACACACAGATTGAACAAAAGTGACCTGGGCAGTTTGAGCAAAAAGCCTGCTCCCATCTGAGTGAACAAACAAGGCAGGAGACTAAAACAAGCACATGCAGAGATAGAGAAATGAATTGTGTGTGAGCGTACGTGCATGTGTGTATCTAAGTGTGCACGCGCATGTATTTTCTAAAAAGGTTTGGTTGTGAACCACCCACACACAAACATGCCCAAGTGGTCACAAAGCAACACCTGAAGCAAATACTTTTTTGTCTGCATGTAAATGTGCGTACACGTGGATTAGGATCAGACGTGCAGCAAATCTAAACTGACAAGGCTGTTAATACTCTGCTATATAGTTAAATAACACACACATTTCTCCAACAATCAGAGCTGGCATGTGTGCGCTGTGTGAGAGACATGAGCAGGTTGGTCTTTGAGAGATATCTGTTTGATGCACCTTCATAGGGCCTCTCTAATTAGAGCGTGTTCCTTCCACAAAACCAGACAAAATGCACCGTTCCTGGATGTGTTGTTGTTTTTGAGAAACAACGCCTCGCAAACACATAGAAGCATTTGCCATCGTTAGGAGCTGGAGCGTGGGAGAGAGGAGACACAGACACACATGTACACACACAGAGAGCACACACAACTGAGCAGCTAATACAAAACAAAACAAACCTTCATACAAGCATGCAGGCTCTGAACTCCTAATGACAAGCTCAATCTCGTCTTTCTGCCTCATCCAGTTTCAGAAATTAACACACACAAGTGCATAGTTTTAGAGGGAAAGTTCTATTGCTTTTATTTCAGCAACCCAGGGTGGGTACACATAACGCCATCGAGGCATTCTACCCACCGTCTGTGTGTAACTGTGCGTGTGATTGCGTGCGTTTTTCAGAGGCGCACAACCCATGCCTTCTGGGGAAACAATAAAAGCCATTTCATGAGGGAATCTTACTTTTCTTCCTCCTCTGAGTTAAGAGCAGGTGAAGCTCTGCGTGTGTGTGTGTATGTGTGTGTATTTTTTTTTCTCTGAGACTCTGACAGCATGTGACAGTGTGAGAGAGCGCTGGTGGCTCTGTTAATGGTACCAAATGCTTGCTGAGGGACAGGGACCCTGTTTGTGTGTATGTGCGATACAATTGTGTGCAGGTGGATGAGTTAGTGAGTGTACAAAAATTATTTTCTCACTTGACTCTAGTGGTATCTAGCCATACAGATAATTACTGTTTTATTTTTAGAGCTTTGTCAGTCTTTTACCATTACCTAAAATCAATGGAGAAGAATGGACTTTTTCTTCAGCTATTCGTTGTGTTGAATTTAAAGCATGTAAAATATTGTTACAGCAATTTGTTTTTCTACAGAAAAAGGCATGTTTACTCTCTTACTATCACTATCACAATGTAGAAATTCGCTGAAAATGACCGCTGCTGCTGAATTGCTCAAAGCCTGGGCACATCTGTATCACTTAATAACAGAGCAAATGTGTTTTTTTTCTAGATTCAAAGAATTCACTCATAGTTCATTTCTGACCTTGCAAACATCAGTTGACAAAAATATGGTACTGTGTGGGCCATGAGGTAACATTATTGTTGCTGTTACTGCTGTTTCCAGGGTCAAGAATCAACCTTAAATTGCTCACAAAACATGGACATTTGACAATCTACAATTCCATCTGCTGAGAAAGATTTCCAGGTAATTCACCAGGTAAAAAACTTTTCCCTAACAAGTTTTATCATTTGCAAACCACAAATCACAATTCAATATTTTTCCTCCCCATTGACTCTCCCTTGTCCTTGTCTTGGCACTCATCCGCCTGTGAAGTTAAAACTGAGAAGTAGACCGTTATTGTGACATTTAAAGCTAGTCACTTAATCTCCAACCTCACTCCTCTTCCCGACACGCTCTCCCTTTATTCTTTCTTTCCTCCCGCCTTCATCCAGACCCCTACTAGGTCAAACTGCTCCCTGAAGCAATATTATGAAGCAAGGCATAGTGCTGAGTGATCAACAGATCCCACCGCACAGTCCACTGACTTTGCGCTGCAGTAGAAACTCCTCACATCATCACACGTCTCACTAAGCATGAATCACCGGCCTGCTATCTAGCTCACACTATACTGCGCTGTGCTGTAATGTACTGTACACCCATCTGCTTCTTACTCTTCCTCATTGACCTTATTAGCAATGAGGGGAAGAGAGATATAGACAGACAGGGAGATAGAGCTTGCAGGTGGACAAGGACCTAATGGGAAAGTGGGGAGTGTGTAAAGACATGAGCGCATGCCCTCTCTTTCACACACACACACACACACATACACACACACACAGAGGCGTGTGGTATGCTCGTCTAAAGGGTGTGTACTCTGTCATATCCTGTAATGGGTGTATATAAGCTGGTGTAATGGAGGTCGGAAAAAAGGCAGGGGCATAAATCTACCCTGAAGTCTCTGATTAGGGCTATGATACACAGACTATGATACACACACACACTGCTTTAAGTTTAAGTGTTTCTGGCAGCGAAGAGGAGCTGCCCGTGCAGAGGCCTGCCTCAACCCGCTACTCACTCCGTCTCTTTTTCTCCCTCTCTTGCGATCCCTCTACATGCTCAGACCCCCTCCAGCTGAACCCCTGACCTGACAGTGTGTGGGGAGAGACATTCCCACTACCCCGAGGGGACTGAGCAAGGGAGGGAGGAGCACAGATCAGAGAGATAAAGAATGTGTTTGGAGGAGAAGGAAATAAAAGGCCTCCTTTGCCTTTTAATTGGGATGGAGAAGAGAAGAACGAAAAATGGGACTCTACATGTTTCTGATGACTCTGGTGTGTGTGTGTGTGTTTGTCTAAGAGGCTGACACCTACCTTTGTACTGTAATGGATTAGTTCACAGCGAACGCTAGGTGCATGTGTTTATGTGTGTGTGTGATTGATGAGTGGAGAGGAGCAAGGATGAGTCCTGTTTCAACACGCAGCCTGTTCAGATGTTCCCGAAAATATTGCACTAATAATAATCGGCTCTCCTTCTTTTCCTTCCCACTGCTCTGGGTGTGTGGAGTTCAAACAAGCCGAGCTAAATGCCCATTGAGCTGGCTCACCACGGCTGACTCTCAGGCTTTGTTGGAGGGATTGGCTCTGTCAGATTCCTCCTGGTCACTGCTCATCAGAACTGTAAAGCCGACCTGGTACACTTTTTGTGAGTGTGTGTTTTTGTGTGTGTGCGTTTGCTTTGCAAGAGTGAGAGAGAGAGAGAGAAAGAAAGAGAGAGTTGTGTACAGTGTGTATTTATGTGTGCATCTGTGTTTACAGCAGCTTAGTGAGATAATAAGTCTTTATCATGTTATGCCTCATGTGGGAATATTTCCAGCAGTCCCAGAACGCTTGTTCTGTTTCCTCTGCCTTGCATCAGCTCGCAGGAACGCTGCTTATTAGGCAAAGAACTGAGGGAATAAGGGTGGGAGGGAAGGTAGGGGGAGGAGGGAGGAGGTAAGGGGGGGAAATGTCTGTACCAGTATCTACACTCCGTCATCTATCTACTTTCATCTGACTCTTGAATGATCTGACTCTCTCCTACTCTCTGCATGCTGTCTTTCTCCCTCTGGTTATGCCTGGTAACTAGTGGCAGGTTCAACCCTGGAAAACATTAAAGTTCTCCCCCTGAAATAGAATCCACATAGGTTATTTCTATGATCTTTGATAGTTCAATCAATATTTGTGATCAAGTGACACTCTTCTGCAGACAGAAATCTGAGGAATTGGATCTCTAACCTGTTTTGTAATCAGGAAACAGAATTTGGAGGAGCCTCTGTTGACAATGAGTGGCTGTGTGGATTCATGAAATATTTGGTTTAGCTGTTAGACCCAGAGGGGCTTTATTTCATTGTATTAGACAGTCACACACTACAGAACACATGAAATAAACCACCCTATTTGCTGTCATTGTGTCCGCAAAATGTTTACTGTCAGTGGATCAGCTCCAGGATTTGTCTTTTAAAAACATCACAAAGAGCCTTAGCTCTTCATTTCACTGCTTTGACAGGGACATGAACACTGACATACATAGACAGATCCTAATTTAGTAAACACTTACACACCCTTATTCTCACACTCTCACACTGCTTGTTGGCAAAGACTCCTCGACTAAATAAACCGTGGCACTGGCCCTGAGGCAATCAGCTTTAACCCCAAACCCCAGAACAAACCCAACAATCAGGTCTGGGCTCTTATGTCTCCATTAATCACTTGTTAGGTTTGTATGTGAAGGACGCAATAGTAAAACTGAAGAAAAAATATCTGATACCTTGCTTTTTTAAAAATGGTAGTATTGATAACATGAAATAAGAAAACAGAAATAATAAATAAATAAACATGGGTTATATTATTAATGTTCCAGTAGTAACAGACTACTGAAACAGTGACTCATGGAGAAACAAGGTGTGCTTGTATAATCATAGTTTCAGGGCAGAGTTTCCATCTCATCCTCTATATATATATATCTTGCTACTAAAGTGCCTTCTTCTTTATCTTCACATGAATAGATATTAAACTAATGGGGCAAAAATGTGCAGTCTTGTTGATTAGATTCATCATGAATTACAGTCAAAAAGTTTGTGTGTTTTAAAGCAACTGTGCACTGCTGTGTCACTGTAATTCTGTCTTTCATAATTTGATTTTTTTTTAGCAAGCTTTACTCCAATGCTTATTGATACACACTACATGCTTCTTCTTAAGGCATTTTGTTAGTGAATCACAATCACATCTTTCAGAGTCACACACACACACACACACACACACACACACACACACACACACACACACACACACACACACACACACACACACACACACACACACACACACATATATATATATAAAATACCCATATAGTGTGGCCCACAAGCCTGATTCGGTATGTCTATAAATTTGGTATGTCTTTCTACTAGCTGCCAATATTCTCTTCTTTCCTTCATCTAAAAGAATGACATAGGGGAGAAAGGGAGGAAGAGGGATAGGAGGGATATCTGCGTGGCATTTCTGAGCTGACGTGTATTAGCTTCAATAAAAGAGAATGAGGTCNACACACACACACACACACACACAAAAACATGCTGCACAAATTCTTTTTCCATCACTTCCCTGTCCAAGTTTGGTTGTTTCCTCAGCAGCTGGTTGTGGCTACATGATGCAGCCAGATCTGCAGCAGGAGCCCCGGACCAGAGCAGCCAGGTAGCCTACTATTCAACACAGAGCTAAAGATATGTAGCCACTAACAGCACTGCTCCAAGCTACTCTGGCTGCCTGCCAGCGCTAACAGGTTGGCTAACAGCTAATGCTAGATGTCTGTGGCTGCCCTGGCCCTGCTCCAGTGCTAACAGGTGAACTCTATTATCCCACAGACAGATAGTCAGTCAGATGTGGGCCAATATCTACTAACGGCTGGCTGGCTGGATGGTTGGCTTCAAAGAACATCATCAACCCAGAGAGAGAAGCTAGCAGCGCTGGCCTCTCGTCTGACCTCCAGCGTCCAATGCAGCTGGCTAATGAAGAAGCCAGTGCTGTTGTCGGGGAGTGAAGAGAACAAGAGAGGGGCTCGAAAGCAGATGATAAGAAAATCCCCTGCTATATAAACACAGGGAGTTCTTCTATACTTCTGCGAGACAATCTGCCATATGGCGTTCAGTTTGTCTGCGCATTGAAGTGAACATGTGTGAGTGTAGCCTCTGCATGTGCACTTTTCTGTGTATCGGNCTTCTGCGAGACAATCTGCCATATGGCGTTCAGTTTATCTGCACATTGAAGTGAACATGTGTGAGTGTAGCCTCTGCATGTGCACTTTTCTGTGTATCGACCGTACAGTATGTAACCTGCCATATATTCCTGCAACTCTCTTCCTTGAGTGCATGCGTGTGTGTGTGTGTGAGTGAATTGTGTCTTTTTGCCCGCCTACAGTTCTCTGAAGACAAAGTCCCTGTTTACAGAGCCCATAAAGATTAGCCTCCCTCTGTCAGGTGGGTTCTGGAGCCATAGGTAAACACACAGCACATTCCGCACCGATGAGATCGCTCCGTATGTGTGTATGACCGGGGCAAACATACACTCCTGCCTTCACCTCGACCCTTCCTTTAGAGTGCAGTAAGTGATTTACCAGCCTGCAGACTGCTGTCTTTTCGAAATACTGAAGTCAGACACAAAGATACTCACACATACGCACATGCACCACACACACAAATATTTGTAAAAGGAGCGGACTTCATGCACACCTCATTTATCTGAGCCTAAAATCACGGGTTGTACATTCCTAAAGAGGTAAAGCTTGCGCGCGTGTGCGCGTTCATGTGTGCCAGTTGGAAATCATCCTGTGATCATGAGGACGAAAAATCCCTGCTTTCCCCTTCATCTCTTCTCTCTGCCCTGAGAGGTAATGGAGGCTGAGGTCAGGCTATGACAGTCCACATGGCTAATACTCAGATTGTATTTAACATGGTGGAACAGAGGTGAAGCAGAGAGGTGGGGGAATGGAGGGCAAACGGGAGAGGAGCTTGGAAAAAGGCAGCGTGCCTTTATTTGGATCTGAAACCAGCTAGAGCGCCGCGGAGCAATTAGCAGTTCTGTCCTACGAGAGCTCTTTATTAGAATGACCTTCACTGTGAGGTGGTAGTGGTGGGGGGAGGGGGTGGCACAGAGAGGGAGAGAGAATGAGAAGAAGAGAAATTTTGAGACAGATGAAAAGGTGTCAGAGGGAAAATGGACAAACAACATGAAGGCAAAGCAGATGAGTAAACTGAGACACAGTAGGTTTAATTATTGTATTGCTGCTGCAGATGTGACGTGTTGAGGATGTGTGGTGACTGATCTACGGAACCATCAATCTGCTATGTACGAAAAAACAGGTTGACACAGGTGATGAGAATTAATAAATGCAAACACACAATTTCGGCCTGATAGATCAAAAGTATGTGTGCCTGTGTAAGTGCATGTGACCTGAATACACACTTGTTCAGTCCTATTAACCATATGAAGGGTGGACTATCCTTTAATTCATATTTAGAGAAACATGTTATTTTGACAAGAAAGTGTTCCTTTTCTCCACCTTCACCAAATAAACTGCCAACTTCTTAAGTTTAATTACACGGGACAATTTATATTTCATTGAGCGAAAAGATTAAATTATGGAAGAAATAGAAAGAGGAAGTATATTTCCCACAGATGTGAATTTGTTGTACTTGCCTTTAGGTGAGGCATAATTTATAATCAGAATTTGCATTACAAGGAAGATGAAGTGAATAGATTTAATATTACCTGAGAATGGGCAACAGTGACTAAAAATAATAAAGGGCTACAAATGATTTTAAAAAATAGTAGTGTAAAAATATAAATAAATAAATATCAAAGTGGACATGATATAATTTTATACATCGGCTTTCAAGTCAGGCACTTTGCATTTCCTAGTTAATTAATAGATTGGATCAGAGCGAGTTTAATCAAATATAATTGAATAAGTCCACAGTAAAAACAGGCCAGACTTTAAAGGAGACATGCGGAGAAAATGATAGCATGTCCACTTTTCAAATTAATTGAATTTTAGTACTTTTGAACTTGGTCCAAGCTGTTACAGAGGTAATTAATTCACGTCCTATCCAAAAGTGCTAAAACAAGATGATATCCCTGAACATTTAATATGGGATTGCACGCATACATGAACACTCAGTTTTTTCCCTTTCAAAAACGCAAAAATAAAAATCAATACTGTTGCACACCAGTGACAGTCTATAATATATTCCATGTAATTGTTAGTTTTCTGTTCTTCTTGCTCTCCTTACTTTTGTCTTACAGGCCACAACTAAAATATTAATAATTTCTCAGGCGGTTCTCATTGTATTAAAAAATGTCTCCTTTATAATTTATCAGAGAAAGAAAAATCTTTGTTATAGTGACAAGCATGCTAATTAATAGAAGTAGAAGGAACATTGAGAGAAGTCATACTAATTTGGAACATGCTAATATTAATAGAATAATTTATGGAGCAGTATAAATAAATTAATAGAGTAATTCGTTTGAAAAAGGGATGCCTTCAATTCAATTTAGGAGAAAAGAGCAAAAAAAAAAAAGTCTGCCTCTTGGACAAGGACATTAATAACAGTGCTCTATCACCAGAACAGAAAAGGAAGAGACAAACTAAACATGCACAGTTCACTTTTAAAGCGCATCAATATTTCAGTTTTCTAATGAAAATTGGATGAGCAACACTTGTATTTCCTGCCTTGTTATTTTCATTTGCTGTTTAAGGACTTTTTGACTAGTAAATTAGTGCAGAATCTGCGAAAGGCAGCTACATTTCGTTTTTTTCTTTTTTGTTTCTTTATCTCTCTCTCTCTTTTTTTTTTTTAATAAGATTCCTCTTACTATTCTCATTGGCTTCATGTAAAATAACAGCTGTATGCCAGGCAGAGGGTGAGAGAGGTAGAGAGATAGATGGAGAGAGGGAGAGGGTAACAAAGACTGAGAGAGAAAGAGAAGTGGACTGGGTCATTACCATCCTTATTACTCCTCATTAAAATACACCCATCACAAAGACATTCTGCTGTGTGCATAAATGTGTGTGTGTGTGCCGTACATGCACATGCCTGTGACTGAGCATGAGCATGTGCACATTTCTAGTGTTCCTGATGTGCACATGTGCGTCTGTATGCAAAAGTGACAAAAAAAGAACAATATAATTGGAGAAATGTACGCAGTAATAATAGGTATTCAGAAAATGATAATTCATATTAAACAGGGTGCACAAAGTCAGCCTCATTTGCATGTTTTAGATTATATGCATTTCAAAAGTAATTTCCGCAGGGCATATGAATGACATTAATTCCCGGGCGGGTTCTGCTATAGACCTCAAACTATCAAACACTCAAACATTTAACAGATGAAAAAAAAAGGGAGCTGGTGCCTTGGCAAGGGGAGATTTCAAGGTTAAAGTATTTGAATGTGAATTTTTAAACTTCTGTCTTGGTTTGTTTAAAGTTGCTCTGCAGCTAGACTAAGAGTTTCATTAATTTGGAGATTCAGTGAACCACAGATGTTTTTTTTTTCTTACTCACCTATATGTGTGCATAATGTGTATGTGCGTGCGTGTGTGTGTGTGTGTGTGTGTGTATGTGTGTGTGTGTGTGTGTTTTCCTGTACCAGTCCGAGAAAGACACTTCTCCTCCTAATCCACCACCATTTCCTCAGCAATAAGCCTGAATTGGTCTGACTCATTTTGTGAGTCATGTGCTTGTGTCACTCCAGAACCAGACTAGCACAATTCGGACAGAAGAAAGAAAAGACTCTAATAGGCTACATTAACTAACCCTAACTGTTAGAGGGGAAAGGAAAAGTGATGAAAAGGATGAGAAAAAGGATGTGGTGAGGGAGGGGACGATGACAATGGGAAGAACGGGGAGAGGGAGACAGAGGGTTCCCTCTCCTAGTCTGTTCACGCCGAGAGGAAGACCCCAGGGCAGGAAACAGGCTGGATGAATGTGTGATTCCATTGGAAAACTCTGGATGCCATGGACAACATTCTTCTCTTATTAGGGAATCTGGTCGGCAGCCATATTTTAGTGTCTGACTCATTACTTCGTATGTGCGCGCCTATCAGACAGACACACATTGCACACACACACACACACACACACAGCATCAAGATGTTCCCCACCTGTTATTCTCGCAAAGTTTTGGCAAATGTACAAAGTCATGGAGAGGGGGAAATAATAGCGAAAAGAAAGTGTATAGGCAAGGAAAGCTAAAGTGCTCTGCATGTCTGTGTCTTGTTTGTGGTTTGTCTTCATCTGTAAACAGAGCTGCTGCTGTGAGTATGTTAGCATGTCATTATCTCTTTAAGAATTGATGGCTTCAGCACAGAAGGTTCAAACTGTTTTGTTTGTGAGCGTTCAACGACTGATTTTGTGCAAACACAACAACCGCAAAACACACACATATCCTACAGTGCAGATGACACATGTGCAGGACGTGATAGTAAAACTCTTGCTGCTTCAACACACAAACACACGCATACACTAATTATGAATTCATATAAGAACAGAGATTCAAGAAAGTACATTTACATTTCTTCATCCCTGCCTGCCTCCCATCATTGTGTCCCCAGGCCACCTTTTTTGATAATGATGTTTTAAGTACTCTAAATGATGTGAAGCATTTTTTGTAAGTGGACTTCAGTGAGTAAAGGGCAAGGGGAGTGATGAAGGTAGGAGAGTATATCTATCTACAATAAAAGTGGGCTAATTGGGGCCTGGGAAATGTGTTTGTTTTCTTGCTTTTACTCCCCCTGCCCTTTCAATTTTTTCCCAGCCAGTCACAGCAGATCTGTTCATCTAAGAAGGACGAGAGGAGAAAGCAAAGAGGATTAGATTCTGTAAGACACAAATCATTACGCGCATACACACATACATGGACAGATTTAACATGCCATAAGGCAGCTGTGGGGTGTGTGTATTGAACTAGACCTCCCTGCCTTAACCAAATGACCAACAGGGTGCAGGGCTCTCCACTGGTCCACTCTGCCTTATTGATGCACTGCTACTCTGTCTATTCAGCAGCAAAGAGCTTTCCTACAGCTGCAGCTCCACACTGAATCAATGTTATGAGCAATGCAGACAAACTGCTGCTAAACAGACTGGCCCCTGCCTCAAAGGCCCACTATTGCACTGACTCCCCCAGGCTCAGATCGTTCCACTAATGGAGGTCTCCACTGGGGCCCCCAAGGGCCCCTAACCACCAAATAGGCCCCTGAGGATTCACCCCTTTTTCTCCTCAATCTCCCTTTCTGTCATCCCCCTATGCCTCAATTGTTTCTCCATCCACATGGCTGTATTGACCTCTGCTTCTTTAATCAGAACTGACTTGTCATCATATTTGCGTATGGGCACAATATCTCTCTCTCTCTATAATACTAATATGGAGTGTATAAGTTTCAAATTGTGACTGTAAAAGCCCAGTTGATTGTTTCAGGTAGTGAGAAAGGGAAAAAAAGTCCCTCTCTCTCTCCCCCCTTTAAATGTTACTGGGATCCATCACCATATGACTCCTGACTAGTCATTCTCCTCGCCCCTGCATTTGTCTTCTTTAATAACAGTGAAAATAGCAAGAGATGAACAAAGCGATGGAAAGAACCTGCATATTTGTCATTTCCGATTGTTTACCTTTTTCACGGCAAATTGATTTTTACATCTCCTGTTACTGGAAGCTCTCTGGGCTCGACTGCCAGGCCTGTCTGGCTCTGGCCTCGGCTGCCAAACCCGTCTCTGGGCTTTATGACCTGGCTCTGGGGAGGACTTTAAAGCCTTTCAACTCACAAGTCATTTCAATGATACAATACTGCTTTTGTCCTAACCACCTTTGTTGTTTTCTTTCTCTCTCTCAGCTGCCTCTCACTCTCTCTTTCTTTTATTCTCTTTTCATCTCTCACTCTTAAATCCTTTTCTCATCGGCTGAATGCAAGTCCCATAGGCTCAGGATGTTTTTTCTTGCCTGTACCTGTTTGTTTGCAGAAAAGGCGGACTTGTTGCATCATGACAGGGCAACTATCAAGAAAAGACGCGCTGTAGGACTCTTGCATTGCAACCTTCCAGCTGACATTTAAGTTGCTGTGAGGCGAGCCTGGTTGAAACAGGCTAGAGTTTCACTGTGGTGGTTGGGTGGTGCGCTGTGGTTCGGATCTTCCTGGGTTCTAGTAGGACTGAGGTTTGCCTGCAGGGACCTCCAGTGAGCCAGGCAGCAAGCCTGAGCTAAACTAAGGCCAGAGCCAGGAATAGTCCACAGTGCAGAGGGCAAGCCTAATGGTGTGTTTGTAAGGGCGAACCCAAACAAACAACCTGCAGTTTGAATTGAAGGACTGAGGGAGGCTTGGGCCAAATGCTGTTGAACAGAGAGAAACACACACAAACACATAGCGTGTATGTATACAGAGAAGCAGAGGCTGAAATAGACTTGTGGCAAAGAAGTGCACCATGTACATCTAGGCTAGTCATGGCATCAGCCTCAACACTGCACACATGTCTGGCCTTCTGCCTTACATGCAGCCTTTGTGTCTGTGTATGTGTGTGTGTGTGTGTGTGTGTGTGTGTGTGTGTGTGTGTATTCATGCTAACCGAGGTTCCACAATTTCTATCCATATTCACACTAATGAGAGAAAACGGCCAGAAAACCTCTTCTGTAATTACTCCCTAAGGAGCAAGGTTTCAGCATGGCTATGGTGCATAAACAAATACTCCCTCCCTCTCTCTCTCTCTCTCTCTCTCTCTCTCTCTCTCTCTCNTGTGTGTGTGTGTGCTGATAAATCTGAATCAGGCTGACATTCAGATGTGTTCACCTGTTCAAAAGTGAGCACCTGTTATAGTGCAAGAGAGAATAATTCTCATATGGTTATGGAAATTTAATTATTGTTAATTAGAACAAATAGGTAATTGTATGCACACACACACACATATGAAGACATGTATTAATGGGCATTTCGTAAACAGACATTAACACCATTCACCTTACAATTAGACCATTCTCAACTTCGCCTACACAGAGTGGTTGAGCTCAGTCCAATCTCTTGCAATGACAAATCTAAATGGAGCTTTGCCATAAAAATGCCAGCCTTGCTTATGTGAGGTCGTGTGTGTGTGTGTCACTGAGAGAAGAGTAGACTGGGAGATAATGGGGCACGTATAAGGTCAATGTTTTTATGAAATTGCTGTCTTTGTCAAACGGCATCAGCTCTGACTTTTCTACATTTAAAAGCATTTAATTCAGCCAGTGTTAGCCTGGAGCAGCTTTTAAGAACTACAATAGTCTTATNACACACACACACACACACACACACACACACACACACACACACTGTATTTGAAAACCTGCTCACACTCAGACAAAGAAGCAGATATATACGACAAAATCAGGCAATCATTCTGTCTGTCTGAGAGTGAATAGTTGGGAAAGGAGTCTTTGAGGCGCACACATACACACACACACATACTCCCTGCCCAGTGTTTGTGGTGGCGGAGTACAGCTGGTAACATCTGGATGTATTTTAGAAGTGTTTACATTTCCAAAATGCTGAAAAACTACACAGAAAGAGAGAAAGAAGGAGAGACAGAATTCTGAAAAACACTGCAGGTGCCAGAAGAGTAATAAAGAAAGGAGCAAGTCCCAAAAGAAGATTGTTTAAAATCTATCACAGTAGAGTTAGTTCGCTTACACACACACACATGCTCGTAACTGTTGGCCAATTGCAGTTATTGCCATAATCCTAGTCCAACAATAACTGACATCTGGTGCACTAATTGGCAGACTAGCTTCTCTGTCTGAGTTTTGTCCCATCAAGCTTCCCTTACTGTAGCTGCTCCACTGAAAACTGAAACTTTGCGCATCAGCCTCACTACGTGCTGTGTCC
>JANJYP010010877.1:0-11410 GCA_024605115.1 Rastrelliger brachysoma | reverse complement strand
CTTTGACTTTGCTGTCTTTTTAATCTGACTCTCCACTATCTTTACTCAAGCACTCTGGCATTTGCAAAATCTCTCCCACCCATCCTTATCCTACTATAAACTGTTTGCATGCTGCGCAATTGGTTTCTCATGACAACAGGCCAGGCAGAGGGATGCATGAGCTGCAGGTGTTCCTGTTTGGGTTTGGAGACGTAGAGCGTTCAGCGTTCTTATTTTTAGCCTCTGCTGCTTGTGGGTTGTGTGGGTCACTTGTATGTTTGTTTATTTACTTCAAATAGCCAATCATTGGAGTAGGTTTGTGTCAACATGGAGGGCTAGCTTCCTGTTATTACTGACCACACACACACACACGTATGCATATACAAACCTGTAATATATGTACAGTAATTGTGTGTCGGCATGCAAACACGTAGACAGACACATGTGCTGTATCTACTCTGTATCTAGTTTCTTAGACAAAGAACACACAAGCACATATATGAAGAAATGGACACAAAGTAAAAAACAGACTGTAAGACACATTAACAAACATCCTCTCCTTGTGTCTGCCCGTCTGTTAAAATCACATTTTAGAAACAGCAACTTCTCAGCCAACACTGTCTTGTAGAAATTGTTTTTCTCCACTTCCAATTTTTGTTTCATCCTAATATGTTTTAGGGGAAAACATTTTTTAATAAAGTGCTACATACATACTGTGGTCAGGATCAATGGTTCAGGTTAGGGATAGGTCATAGTTTCCGTTAAATGTTAATGAAATACACACATCCTGTCTCATGCCTGTGGTAACTGTTACCTTTTATTCATATTTAACCAAAACCTCAATCTTTTCTTAACCTTAAAGAGGAGATATCATACATGTTTTCAGGTGGATATTTATATTGTGTGGTTCTACTGGAATGTCTTGATTCTAATTTTAAACAGTTCTTATACATCTCCTAGTGGATTTTTATGCAAGCCCTCAGTTCAGCCTCTATGTGAAACAGGCTGTTTTACCATCTTTCCTGACATTCTGTCTCAGCAGACTGCCAGTTCAGGAGATTACTTAAATAAACATTGGTAGTAGGATTTTGCTTCTTCTTCTTCTTTTGTTACTCAAACTATAAACTTCTCAGATACATTTGTACATGTTTCATCTCAAATCCATTCTGACATTTGCTTGTGGATGTGATCAACCCACAAAACAACCTAGGCAACAGCAACATCATATTTAGCATAGACGTTCAATCAATATAACGGTATCACTGAAAATCTGTATAAACATTTTACAGTTTGGCCAAAGCACCATTAAAAATGTGCCTTCATTGTGCTGTTTTGTGCCGAGTTGATAATTAAACAAGATATTGATCTGTAAAATCCTTCCTCAACTTTGCAGAGATCCAGAACTAATGTGTTTTTTTTCACTGAGCTCATTTTGTCACAGTTGGGGAAGTACAGGTGAAAATGATTAAATCAATGATGGCTGAATTCCATTTCGTTGCTTCTGCCATTGCTGATGTTATTAATAACACCTGTGCTTTTTGCACATCTGCTGTGATAAAGGCCTGTCGTGACAATCCTAAACAATAACTGTTCAGTGATAGTCTTATTCAACCTTGATGATCAGCAAGTGATCATTTCCTATTTCCTTCATCCAAAGAGAAAAATAATCTTTTTTATCGTTGTCCTTTTTTTCTACTTCACTAATCAAGTCTACGTGTGTTACACTGTAAGTGACCTGCACAGCGGAAGGTGTTCCAGCACAGACCAAGTCTGGCATCTGTGTTTGCTAGCACCTGGTTTCTAAAATATACACTGACTTTATTAATAGTGTATTACCTGGAACAGGAGCTCTGTAAACAGCTGCTCAACACACAAAGCCAAAAGAACGTATAGGACCAGACAGAGCTAAAAACAGATGGGTATGTGTACGTTTAAACATATTGCACACTACAGTATGTCAGTGAGAAGGATCAGTAACTTTTCATTCTGGGTAGGTTGGAGGATTAATTACATTTCATCACAGAGTATTGGTATGTATTATATATGGGTGTGGTAACCATTTTTTAATAATATACCCTAACTGTGATGCCTACTGCATATGTCGAGTTCTCATATTATGGACCCACAGAGAGATAGTTAGTACNGTGTGTGTGTGTGTGTGTGTGTGTGTGTGTGTGTGTGTGTGTGTGTGTGTGTGTGTGCGTGCGTGTGTGTGTGTGAGCACTGAATTACTGAATGAATTTGTGCAGCAGCAGTAGTAGTTTCTGGAGTGTGTTGGCGGGTGCTTGAATGAAAGACGAGTCCTCCAATGTTTAAATGTCCTTGAGCAAGATAATGAATGCATACTGGCTTATTGGATGCTCTCTCTCTCTTTCTCTCTCTGTGTCTCTTACACACACACGCACAGGGGATCCATCGTTGCCTCTTCAATGACCTTCTCTTCATCTGCAAACATGATATCACTGAAATTGTTCCGTGTAGGAGAGGAGGTGTGACAATGAGACTTCCTGTTTCATTTTCTTCCATTCTTCATTTTATTTGCATTGGTGGATATTTTGTATTGTATTTGCCATCATAGTTGTGGCTTTTATGGTGTTTTCTGTGTCTGATTATTATATCCCATGACTTCTGGCATCTGGATTTTGTTCTTGTTCTTTTTTTCTCATTTACGGCAGGTTTTGTTGACACCCACTTTGGGCATTGATAGCTTAGTTACCTAGATACAAATAAAAAAAGCAACTTCTGCACAAACGGAGCCACATTTCAGTCAAAAATATAGAGAAGACAGAAGTAATGTTGACATGTATATATCAAATTTAAGAATAATCTTTAATCCCAGGTAAAAAAAGAAACATACAAAGACATACAAAGATACAAAGATTTAGCTCTGCCTCACTGTTTCAAAGAACATTTTATTACATGATACATCTTAGTTGTACAATCTGATTNATATAGAGAAGACAGAAGTAATGTTGACATGTATATATCAAACTTAAAAGTAATCTTTAATCCCAGGTAAAAAAGAAACATACAAAGACATACAAAGATACAAAGATTTAGCTCTGCCTCACTGTTTCAAAGAACATTTTATTACATGATACATCTTAGTTGTACAATCTGATGTTGCAATGAACATATTGTTAACAGTGATCTATATAATACATAGATAAATGTGAAATAATTCAAGAAAACTTTATTAAATGGAAACAAAGCAGGGGGAAAATGGAGGGAAAGTATCAGGAAAGAATTTAAGAAATTTAAATTATTATTATTTAATTAAAAAAGAATTTGATGGACACTTGATGATTTTATTCTTAAAGTGAGAGTAGGTTTATCCAAAACTTCACCTTTAGTAGTTTGACACATGCTTTATAGTCTTACTGATTAAATGCTGGAAAGGGAGTCAAAGTTTGTGTGACTCAATGGGCAGAGGGAGAGTGATGCCATAAGAAACACACATTCACCGTCCCATACACAGACACGCACATCGACAGACAAGAGAGAGAGAGAGAGAGAGAGAGAGAGAGAGAGAGAGAGAGAGAGAGAGAGAGAGAGAGAGAGAGAGAGACATATATACTCTTCAACCTCTCTGTCCAGAAACAGTGACCTCAGGACAAAGGAATGAAATCTTATCGCTGCAAAAACTCACTTTGGAATTCCTCGCCAGTGAATGAAAAAATGTCAGACCCTGTTTGTGCCAATGTGTCTGTGTATAGTCTGCTGCTGTGTGTGTGCGTACGTGTCCGTCTGTTTCTCTTTCTGTGTACATTCATGCAGGATGTGTGGTCTTTTCAGTGGGGTGGATTCTTCCATGTGAACATCTAATGAAATTTTGTCTTTGTGTCCCTTGCCTTTCTCTGCTCTCCTCTCTTTGACATCTATTCGTCCTTCACAACACGCAACACTCACAAATCATCCTCTTGCTTTTTTCTTTTTTCATTTTGCAGTGTCATTCCCCTCTATGGCCTGACTCAAAGTCTAAAAACAGCAGTGTCCNATTCCCCTCTATGGCCTGACTCAATGTCTAAAAACAGCAGTGTCTAAGTATTTACTGGAAGGATCAAACAAGCAATATAAACACTTTTCCTCACTGTGTTGATGTGTCTCCTACGTATGCATTTAATGGTTACTGACCCCCTCAGATGTATAGTATCTGTTAATATTTACTGCGAGACTGTGTTCATCTCATCCCTACAAACTCTAAGTGCAAATAAACAGTGTAGTCACGAGGCAGTAAGCTTCCCGTATGAAAGGTGAGGCCAGTGCGGAAGTGCCTTACAAACCTGTATTCCTTCTACTAGCCAGCAGGGGTCTGACAGTAAAAATAAATGCGTTTGGATGGAACTCTGACGTACTACTTGCAATAAATTTATGGCCTCAATCACTATTTTCAATTCGACTTTGATACAGTATGATGTTCAATTTCTAAATTATGGTCCCATATGGAGTAAAATAGACAATAAAGCAGGGCGTGGTACCTTGTGAAGTTGCAAGCATTGCAACATTACATAATATAATCATAGCATAACCCTTTATTCACAGAGTATATTGGTGTGCCACAATATCACAGTGTGTTTTCAGGTCAAAAGAGTTACATTTTGGTCACCCAAAAAAAGCTTGTTCAGTGCTTGGTGGTACTTATTTGGATATTTCCATGGTATACTAATGATCACATCTTACAAACGTCTCATACCTCCTCATGGATAAGTGGTATTCATCAGGCTGAAATGAACAATTAACAAAAAAGTTCATGAGCAAATCTCNTTGGTCACCCAAAAAAAGCTTGTTCAGTGCTTGGTGGTACTTTGGATATTTCCATGGCATACTAATGATCACATTTTACAAACGTCTCATACCTCCTCATGGATAAGTTGTATTCATCAGGCTGAAATGAGCAATTAACAAAAAAGTTCATGAGCAAATCTTACAAAGAAATACAAGAGATATTTAGGAGACACAAGTAAAAATGTTCTTACTTGAGAGCCATTGTGGTCTTATGTGTCCTTAACCCAACATAGACATACAGACTTTCACTTTTGCAGATTTGAGCAATGAGCAAAAATGAAATGACCAAGACAGAAACAACTAGGCAGAAGTTGATTCACTTAAAGTTGCATTCAAGGCAAATTGTGTGATAACACNCAGACTTTCACTTTTGCAGATTTGAGCAATGAGCAAAAATGACCAAGACAGGAACAACTAGGCAGAAGTTGATTCACTTAAAGTTGCATTCAAGGCAAATTGTGTGATAACACTTTTTTTAGTGATACTACTAGCCAGTTTGCTGAATGGGCCAAATTACCTTTGTCAAAGTAATTTATGTCACACTCACAGTCATTTCTACCAGGTGCCTTTGTTTTTGTCATTATTGTATTGAATATTTTATTTGTATTGTTTGTTATGTCAGCAGGGAGTCAGTAGGGTGTCATTTCTGTCTTATCATCNTATTTTATTTGTATTGTTTGTTATGTCAGCAGGGAGTCAGTAAATCCAGATTTGAGTCTGAAATCTAAAAACATCTAAACCATTATAGTTTCATGTCATTTCTGTCTTATCATTGAAGAATTTTGGTATCTTGTTTGAAGCTCAAAATTATTCACTGCAACAAATCAGAGTAAATCCAAACTTGTTATACTTGTTGTGCACAGTATGATCTATAAATAATACACAAAAATATTTATAGATCATACTTTGGTTATATGTCAAAGGTATCTAGAAGGGAATTTTACTTCACCCAAGCAAAACAATGTAACTTTGTTACATGCACACAATGAAGGTGAAATGCTATGACAGAGATGATGGCTCTGACTCTTCATGTTCATCAGTCGCGTTGTTTCCTGGTGAAGCATCGATCATGTTTAAGAGTTTGAGCATCAATCTTTGCTTATTTTGGGGCTGTGGAGCTTTTCTCTCATGACTCACTCCACTCCGTGACGTGCTCTTCGGAGGAAAATTAGATTTTGGAAAAAGACTACAGACGAGCCAGTCGTTATGCTCCATTGTTTCTGTAAGATATGTAAACAACTTATGTGGATGTTTATCAGTGTCACTTCACTGTTTAAAGTTTTATAACATAGTGTCATTCATCGATAAGTATTTGTTGTTTTCCAAATTATCTCTAAAACTAACTTTTAAATGCCTGCAACACTCAAGAGCTGTTGTGTAAATAATTTGATTCATTTGTTAGTGTTTCAATGCTCGAAATAGTGATTTTCCCATTTACACTGGTTTACACTCTGCGGTTTGGTTAGGTTACTCAATTTCCAGATGTAATCAATGTTTTCAACTATGCTGATGAAACTAGTCCCATTCATTTACGCTAAAGCAGGCTTTTTGACAGTTTTATCATACTGGGTCTCTACAGAGTACCAGAGGAGGGATCCCTCTACCAGGACTGACAGACTTATGTTGTGTGTACAGAATAAACCAAGAAAGCAAAATTACAAAACAGAAATGATGGAAAAAAACAAGAGGATTTCAAACAATGTCTAGGTCAGAAGTCACCATTTGAGCAAGTTAACTTTCACTTACTACTTTTGTTACTAGATATCAAATATTTCAGCGAGTGGAAGAATGACTTGCAAAAATGACCCGAAATCACCTAAGAGGACAATTTTTATTACTATTAAATTATATTTTCATTGTAATCATTATTATTAGTAATAATAGTAGTAGTAGCATTCTGTTTGATGTAGCGTTCATCTTGACAGGACCAAGCTTCTGGCATTAGTGAGCTTGCTAACATTAAATGAATAAACAACAAGAAAGCAGGATCACTTGTTCTCCTCATTTCAGTTTTTTTAGAATTAGTTCTGTAAACAAAGTTAAGTAAAAATGTGTAACATTACTGTTTCCTAAACACCAACACTCAACATGCCCATGTAATTTTTGTAACTTAAACTGTCTTCAGCTTTTTCCTATTATCAAAAGTCCCAACCAGGAGTCAATTGACCACTTCCAGACGATAAAATCAAACACACCTATCTGAAAGGAACACCCCCTTTCAGCTGAAATCAATCAGTCCACTCAAAGGGCTGTTTATGCCTTTGTCCCTTTGTTTGTCCTTTTTGACTCTAGCCATATGTTGTTTGCATCACGGCTAAAACCACACACACATATATTTTAATAATAATAAAATAATAAAATAGGTCTGAATTTTTCAATTTTCTTTTGCCCTTAAGGTTTTAATGTATTTACAACACTGTAGTTAATTGTAGGAATTCTTATTTTTTGCTACCTGGTCCTTATTTCTAGGGTTAAATATGGTTATATACTCACCCTAAAAAGTTTGGTGTAAATTGGAGTTCATCCGACGCTATTTAATTCATTAGAGACTGGTGTACATCCACACACTCTCTTATAACTGGAACACTGAGGCCACAACTTGCAGCCTCTAAATACAACATTATCTGCCATGAAACATTTCAGCTAAACTTTATCATGCATGACATTGCTTTTCCCCTGCAAGCTCAAAGTTGTGTTGTTATCATCCGGGGATTTTACACTGTAATACAACCCAACTACTTGCAGGCCGTCACTGGAATGCGCAGCTGCAGTAGAGTACAAGTTTGATCTCACAGGGGAATAATACAGTGATTCATGACAAAGTTTTGGTGAAATGAACAAATTTCATGGTAGATAATGTCTTATTTAGAGGCCACAAGCCTTGGCTCTTAGCATTCCAGTTATAAGAGAGTGTGTGGATATACATGGACGCAAACTTTTTAGGGTGAGTATTTAAGCCTATGGAACGGATGCCAGCTGGTAGCTGTGCCATGGAACGTTGAAGCTTCCCTCTGGAAGGCTAGGGCATTCATCTCCCGTCCCGGGATGTTTGTGTGAGGTAGGCGAGTTTAAGCCCAGAACTCAGTGTGTGAAAACTACCTCCGCTACACCTAGAAATAAGGTCCAGGTTGCAAAAAACAGGAATTCTCCTTTTAAGATCTTGTTACCTTTAGGCACAAAAAAACCTTTGTTTTGGGAAGTAAAGGTGATGAAGCTGACAAATAATCAAATTTCTACTCTAAAATGGAAGTATGAATACAGAAAGATGCAACACAAAATATCACTAGCTCAGACAAATAGTATGGTGAATAAGAAAACTCTGAAGTAATTAGACCTTTCTGTCTACTTGTTTTTTTTCTGTTTAATGATCTGGTAAACTTTACTTTTACTCCCCCAGTTTTTCTTTATGAGTCGTGCATTCGACTCCACACCTTGTGTAGCAAAGCTGTTACAAATCTGAGTCGAGTCATGTGACCTAACTCCATTTAAATATTGCTGTGATATGAGTGAGTTTATTACATGTAGATGTGTGTTTGAAAATCTTTTTTTTAATTTGCACTTCAATGGACTAATAAATTCCTAAAATACCACTGTTTAAGTATTTACTACACACACACACACACTTGAATATGTGTGCATGTGTTTAAAGTTGTTGCTGCAATTGCTATGAGGTACGGTCACAAAGTTTACTGGCCTCCTTCCCACCACCACTGAATGATTGATGACCATGTTGATTGATAAGCAATTATCTGCGACTATTTACTGAGAGAGAAAAAGAAGCAAAGAGCTAGCTGAATGCTGAAGACATGCTGAAATCCAAACACCCCTCCTCCTCTCCTGTTGAGGCCTCGCTCCCTGTGTCCATGGAGGGATGGAGCGGTACAGTACAGAGGTGGGAACACTGGGACGCAGGATGGATGAATGGCTTGTTAAGAGGGCGGTGAGGTATTACTTTAAAAGTTTCTCTCCACCCCCGTCGGAAGTCAGCGGGACAGGCAGCAGACGGCTTTTCCAGAGGATGGGAAACCTGGAGGCTGGAATTGCTGCTCATTTGGAGAAGGCAGTTTACTGAAGCCAAGACTGTGGCAAAACTATGAACACTGAATATGTAGAGGCCTATATACATTTTTACACATTTACAGAATACACCATAAAGTTTTATTCTCCACATTATGGTTCATTTACACAGTAACCTCCATTTTGACCTCTTTTTTCTGCCTATGTGACTGTATTGAATTTATATACTGGAAAAAGTGACATATAATGTTATTTAATGTTATTTTCAAACCTAAGACTACATGGCAGCTCCATACCATAAGCTGGAAACATTCTCAAATGTTTTGAAGAACATTTCCCCAAATTTCAGCCTAGTAATTTGGCATTTTTGATACAATTTTTTGAAACTAAAATTCAGACTTAAGTTCTGTTGGTTTGGGCAAAGTTTGGCAACATAGCGTGAGTTTGTAATGACTGGTGCGTCAGTAAGGAGAGACGTTAACTACTGAGTTTATATTGTACATGACTTGCTGACCATATGTTTATAGACTGAACTTTCAAGCAGTTCAGTTTTAGTTTATGTGGCATGAAAACAACTTGAAGTTACAACACTTGAGTTGAGCAATCCATCACATTACATTGTTTTTATTGTTTTATGTTATTATGGTAATACAGTTTGAAACAGGAAGTATAATTACTGTAAAATTCCTCAGTGAGGGTTGGTGAGAAAATCCGAGACCCACAGCAAGAAATTCACACAAAATATTTCACACCATATGTGTTAGCAAATCCTTGCTTTCTAAGTTTGAGTTTTTGAGACAGTACATGTCTGAAAGTGTGTTAACATTTATCAAAATAAAATCACCTCTTAATGGACACCCTTATTTTATTTCTGTGGAAAATATTGAGTGTCGGCACTTTGATTTTTTTGCACAGCCCACTGAAATGAACTGGTAATGGCTGCCTGGAAGGTATGGAATCAAACTTCAAATTTAGACACCACTTTATGGTTAATGGTGAGCAGTAATAAACAGATATAATTTCTAAATGTTGTAATGGGCATATCATCCGTTTTATGATTTTCTGTTATTTATATACTGTTATGATTTTTTGATATGTTAAGTATGGTCCCAAAACATATGACAAATGTATGTAAAAATGTTCTCTGTAAGTGTAAAGCCAGGGCTTCCACCAGCTCTGAGCTTTTTTCTTTTTTTGTTATCTCTATGCCATCCTTTGTTGTTAAGGTTCTTGTTAAGGTTGCATATTTCAGATCAGATTTTGGCTCGAATGTATTTGAGAAGTTCATATTTCAAGTAAAGAAAAAGAAAAAGATGTTAAATCTGTTTTCTGTTGTTTTTTAAGAGCATTTAAAGAGCGAGATTGCAATTAAAACTAGCTTGTAAGAGCTGAATACACTGACCAATACTCAATCTGACTTTTCAGTGTTTCTTAAATGACCCAAAAAGCAAAATTCTGTTTTCACTTAAACCCCTCTCAAGGAGGTCAAAGGTCAGGGTCATTTGGGACAGGTAAGAGTTCAGGAAGTATGTTTGCTGACAAGAGGGCTTTATCCTTATTGAAGGTCATGCTCTGTACTCATGACACCTCCCGGCTAGGCAGTTCATTGATCTACAGATTAGGTGTCTCAATTCAAGTGGGATACAGCTGTTGGTAACAAAGGACGAAGTCTGAGAATCATTGATAAATGTGCAAATGCACAATTAAATACATTCTTCATATTATTTAATTTCAACTTTCATATTTAAAGAACTAATTTACCGAAGCCCCAAATTGGATTAAATCCTGTCTGTCAGGGAACACTGTAAAAAAAAATCCCAAAAGCAGAAAAAGGATGTTTTGAAGAGTTAACGAATGTGTGTTTGTGTGCAAAGACAATCACTCAGCCTCGGGATGAATGAGGTCTATGGATCAGTTTTTTTGTGTGTTTGTTCGAGAGTGAATGGGAAGAGCAAGTGGAGGGGACAGAGAGGAGGAGCAGAGGGAGGTGGGCAAGTGATTCTCCAGATGAGATCTAATATGTGAGACGATGCATCCTAAAGAGACGTTTTCTCATGGGCCCACCCCATGAATACAAATTCACTCACCACTCGCTCTCTACTAGAAGGACGGATGCACCTTGCTTCAACGTGTAGTGGAGAAGTACAGCCTACTTTTTCTCTTTTTTTTCTTTTTTTGATATCTACTTCCATCCAATCACAAAACCCAAATGTGGTGACTTCATGGCAGCTGTTATGAGTCATCCATTCATACCTTTGTGTTGTAACTGAATCTGTTTGCTCTTATTCAGTGTCATGGGGCCATGTATTTATAATGAAGGACCGATTGTCTGCGAGCATGTTGGCCGAAAAAATAAAATGGTGCCAATGAAAGGCTGCAGGTGAGTTTGTTAAGAGGAGAAAATATGGAAATTAATCGGCTTCTGGTTGCTTGACCTCAGGGTTCAACTGGAGCCAGTNTGTGTGTGTGTGTGTGTGTGTGTGTGTGTGTGTGTGTGTGTGTGTGTGTGTGTGTGTGTGTGTGTGTGTGTGTGTGTGTGTGTGCGTGCGCACATGTGTATGAGTACATGTTTGTGTTTGTGTGAGGTGTGATTGTGTGTATGTGTGTGTGTGTGTGTGTGTGTGTGTGT